>ML994049.1:0-56094 GCA_010093945.1 Delitschia confertaspora ATCC 74209 | reverse complement strand
GCTGAAGGAGAAGAGAATAGCCAAAGCAGCTGCGCAATGGCTCCTAGAAACAAACATACTTGAACATTTCCAAGTTACAAAGGCTGTTGCAAAAGAATATAGAGGGGACTGGGCCCCCTTCCAACTAACCCAGGCTGTGTCATAATAACCTCTCTGTTGTCTGAGCGGCAGCACTGGCAGATAGGGAACAACTATTAGCTGGTGACAAAACTCATCATAGCTATATTGGAATGTTTGAAGGTGGGGAAAAGGCAAAGATTTTGGAATCTAGAGGGACATTCCTCTAGAGTCGGGTTTGCTTTGCTCTAAGCATTTGATATTACGTGTTCATAGACCCGATTGGGAACCAGGTAGCAGGTTAAATTGAATTATTATTATTATTATTACTTAATACCATTCTCGAAGATATCCTTCGTGAACCAGAGCTCCCTCCAATTCCACAAAGTCCCCCTCAAATTAGAGAAATCAAACTTTTCTTCCGATGGCTGGCACGATCAAGCAAAGGCTCTCTTGAGACGAAGATGCGTACCACTTCTTTAATAAATAAGTGGAGTGACCTAACGCGCGCGCTCAAACTCAACAACAACCATCGGTTCTCGGCACCTGAGAACAAGGAAATGGTAGAGGTATGAAATTTCTTATATATTCGCTTTCCGATCTACCACTTTCTTAGCCCATTCATAATAGACTTCCACCCCTCGAAAAAGGCTTCAACGACAACTATATACAAGCCTATTTCCAACTTTGTTGTTACAGAAGACCTTATTACTTTCCTTTAAAGGTCTGACGGATACCGTTACAAACATTCTCGGGTGCGCCTACAGATCCTCTTTATTATAGCTTTCTTTATTTTCTCTGTAGTTGTCAGGAGAAGTTATCGAATCGGATATGTAGGAAGGATCTAATGAGGGCATATGCTATAAAGACGGAAGTCTAGTTAACTTGAGTATAAGTCTTATACTGGTTTTGTCCTCTTTCTTTGCTCACGGAATCAAAATAATGGTGGGGTTAAAGAGAATAAGGCATACGTCTTGCAGACATTTTTTTCGTAATATATATTAACTACAGTCTAGTCCAACCTCTATTATATGAAGAGCCAACATAAAGATACATTTGCCCAGTCACTTACTTTATTCTTTTAACACTCTAGCTGACAGAGCGATCATGGGATGCACAATACTAGCGGATATATAATCTAGGAAGTCACCACCTGGAATCTTTGCTTATAAATTTTGAACCAACCCTGAGACGGCGGTTATTCCAATTTTGCGAACTACAACCATGATGAAACTATTTCTCTTTTAAGATCCTAACGGCATCATGTTTCAACTCTTATATCTAAGACGTGGGCCAGAGAGGAGGGGTTTTTGCTTGACGTATCATCCTGAGATGAGGATGGAACCACGACTTGCGTGGAGTCATCCACTTCTCAGTACCTCTTGAGTAAGGCGACGTCCCTCTTTCTCTTCCCGGTGGGAAAGCTCCTGAGGTCGATGTTTTTGAGGCGGAAGAGGTCGTGGAGGCAGATGGGGTACCGGGGGCATCATCCGCCTCCTCAATAAAGAGCGAGTGCAGGACCTTTTCACCTACATGCGCTTCGAATTTAACGAGCTTTTGGGGGTTCATTTTGGCCAGGCGCTATTGGATTATATTTGTTAGTCCTACACATAGAAAGTATCTTTGGATCGGGCTAGGCATGTTTACTCATCACCTCCTGTGAGTGGCTTCAGCCTCCCTGATTCAATCCCGTCTTTAGGCGAAAATGGTCAGCCGAAGAAAGGTTAAATTCTATTGCTTGTGATGCGGCTCAAATGGCCCCGCCGAGCAGCTGTTAGAATATTTGTTATTCAGTATCTACAACAGAAGGCCATTATCCGGAAAGCGTCTGGCTCACCTCAGTCGATAGAGTATAGCATCGACATGACCGAACCCTCAGATACTGCAATGGAGGCCCTCATTCCTGAATCTGCGAGTTGTGTTCTCTTGGGAGAGGAGAAAAAGAACAACACATCGGGATCTGCACAGGTCCACCAAGACAATATCCTCCAGTGTATTGAAAAGTCTGGGACCAGAGCCCAATATATACATGAGAAAGCTGACAGGTAAGGGCACCGTCAACAATACTAGGAAGGAAAAGCAGAGTATCGTAAACAAGCAGTGACAAGAATGAGTGAGTTGCGACTGCGAAAGTGCAAGAGTGATCCTAAACCGTAACATGAACTCAGTTGCCTTCTCCCACGACTCGGCATGGCTCACAACGGCATCTCGTGACGATACGGTCAGAATCTGGGATACAAGCAGTGGTGAGTGCCTCCAGACGCTCGAGGGCCATAGTCGTGAGGTTACTCAGTCGTCTTCTCTCAGAACTCGGCACAGCTTGTGTTGGCATCTAAGGACGAGACGGTCAATATATGGGATGCAATCAGTGGCAAGTGCCTCCAAACATTTAGCATTGGCAAATCGCTCCGCAATATATCATTCAACGCTAGCGGCTCACATCTTCTCACAGAGGTTGGCGCTTTTTGTGTCGACGCATCTGACAAATCGTCAGCTTCAATTACAAGGTTAGATGTTACAAACCCTCACATTTCTATGGAATATCGGCCAAGCTGTTCAGCTGTATCTAGGAAAATAATTGGTATTGGTGTCCAATCTGGAAAAGTGTTGCTATGTGATTTCAAGTAGATAGACCCTAAATATTGTTGCCTGTGGGAGATAAAGGAACACCATTCCTGCAGTACCCAAATTTCTTGAAAATAACCCGATCTGACATCATATTTGAATTCTACACATTGGAATACCCCAAAACCCGCGTTCTCTATTGCCCTACGAGCGATGGTTGAACCGCGATGCGTAGACGATGTTCCAAATACCCAGAACGCGTCCCAAACGCGGAGAATAAAAGCAGCAGAGAACCCGCCCACACAGGCACAAAAGAAGGGCGGTCGAAGAAGACCATGAAAATGAACGTTAATTTTGCAGAAAAATAGAGGAATTAAAAAAATCAGGCAAAGAGGGGCTCCAGCTGGCCTCCCAGAACTCCGCTCTGGCGTCAATCCTGGCCAACATAGTGGAGGGGGTAGGGCAACTGGAAGATATGACATATATGGCTTTGTGTGGGCATTCTAAGACAGACCTATTCCAAAGCTAAAATCACATCCTTCTTGACATTCAGAAGAAGATTGCTGCATTGGAAACGCGCATTGGAGGGGGATTGGTGGGTGTCAACGGTCCTATGACTAAGAACCCACCCATTTGGAGTAGCGTGGTAAACAAGGCCGCCTACCAGCAAAGATAGAGGTACGCATGGAGGAGATGGAGGGAGCAGAGAGGGACACATCTGAAGAGCGTCTTGAGAAGATCCGAAAAGCGATTCCGGACGCAAAAGCGATTATCCCTCATCCGAGGGCACCAAACAAAGTCTCAGTGGTAGTAAGAGATGAAAAAGGCGGAACCAGATTATTCAAGTTGGATTGCAAGGAGTAGAAGGCATGAAATTCGTCCGACGCCCGTACCTGTAATGAAGGTTGTGTTTGGCAGAACGGAAGTGCTCATGATATTGTCCTTGGAAATGAATGAATTGATTGATCGTTTTATCTGCAGTCGAAGGAGTGACAAACATATATACATGAGATGATGTGGTTACAGGACTCTGGGAAGGAGTGGAAACATATAGTAATGTAATGTTGTCGTCACGTAGTTTGGCAAACCTGTTAGAAGATTCTAGCATAGCGAGATTGCCACTCCAACAACCTACTCATGGCTTCTGGGATTCCACTGGAAACGGAAATTCAAAACGCCAAATGTGGAGAAAATGAAAAATGGCTGGTAGAGGCGCGAAAACGGAACGGAATAGTTATCGAAAGAGTAGAATGGCTCTACTCTGGGAAGGAGCTAAATAAAAAGGCGAGAGAACCCGCTAAAGGAGAAAGGATCAATCATCCTTACAGTCAGTACAGAAGAGGCACAGAATCGGCTTGTTAGGGAAGGCTTGCTCATAGGAGCAGAGTGGTTCCCAGTCCAGCTCTGAGATATCGCTCGTAAGGAGGACCAGTGCTTCCGATGTCTTAGATGGGGACACCATCAGTCCGTCTGCAATTCACCATATAAGTATTGTGGACACTGCGCCGACCGGCAAAGACAATTACTGGACTCTGCAAGCTGGGACGCTCCTTGACTTATTTAAGGAGCCTACGACAGTGGTCCTTCGAAAGGAAAAGAAAAGAGACTATTCTCTCCCTGGGAGTTATCGCCCTATCGCTCTTGAAAATACGATTGCTAAAGTAGTCAAGAAGATCATAGCTAATAGGATCATTAAGGAGGCTGAAACTCAACGCCTCCTTCTATGGAACCAGATAGGAGCAGGAAGAAGCAATCAACTCTCTCAGCATTAAAATTCCTTACAAGAAGTATCTAAACTGCATGGGCTGCAAAGAAGAAGATTGTCTCTGTACTAGGATTGGACCTTATGGAGGCATTCGATAATGTCTCTCATGAGAGACTAGTATGGGTACTCAGACGAAAAGGTTTCTTGGAATAGATTGTACAGTTGATATTATCTTTTCTCTCAAGGCGGCAAACGCGTATCATATTCGGTGATTTTGAAAGCAAATAGTTTCCAACAGAAACAGGGATCCCCCAAGGATCTACTCTCTCCCCAGCTCCTTTTCTATTCTTTATGTAATGGTCTATTGCCCAGGTATATGAGACTCAGGCATGAAAGGCCTTTGTCACGTGCCTTCGTTCATTCACCGAGCTGAGCAAATGCTTAGCCTCATGGCAGAACTTCGGCCGAAACTGAGAGCGCTATCCTGTGAGCTTGTCTTTCCTCTCCAGGTCTTAGGGGTATTGTGACGGTTCACATGCTTGCATAGGTTGGGTGTGTTGCCTTGGGTAGGTTGAACCACTTCGTAGTAAATGATGAACACATGAGTGGTCAGCAACTCTGTTGAGTCGCTTAGTCACTAGTGCGTAGAGGACACCTACCTAGGACTTGCTGCCCACCCCTTTCTCCTTCTTCTTCTCTAATCCTTTTCTTCTTATAAAGTTAGCTACCTGGGTAATCAATATAACAATTGACCTTCTCTTGCGCAACACCGTGACATAAGAAAAGGATTAAAGAAGAAGGAGGAAGAGGTGGGCAGCAAGTCCTAGGTAGGTGTCCTCCCGCACTAGTGACTAAGCGACCCAACAGAGTTGTTGGCCACTCACGTGTTTATCATTCACTACGAAGTGGTTCAACCTACCCAAGACAACCCACCCAATCTATGCAGGCGTGTGAGCCGTCACATCCCCCCTCATTCTTGCCTTCTCCCTCTCATCTCTTCCAGTCTACGAAATCCGCGCCGCAGTCATGGTGTGATCCAGGTGAACCTTGGGATGTACTGTAAACCTGGAGTTTCGGCGCCACTCAGTTTTGTATTGTAGTATTGAATCCCCGGCGTCCGAGAGAGAGAGGTTGAGGAGGTAATTCATTGCATATTGGTATGTCTACCTCTTACTCGTCTACTTCTATCCAAAAGCCATCCTCATTCGCTGTGCACAATTCAAAACATTCAAATTCTAACCCGCTCCGCGCCGATGCATGCTCTTCAAACGCAACAAGGGGTAATCGTACTCTACTATAGCTCGTTCAACAACAGCCAATCCAAACCCGAGATCACTAAAACCGCATTGCATGCTCTCAACTGTAAAACGCCATATTACATGTATTTTCTTGAGCAACCCATGATGGAAAAACCAACCCAAACCCCGACAGAAAAATACATCCGAAATGTGGTGAACCACCTAGTCTATATTAGGCAGGTTACAAGCCAAAACAGACCAAACACAAATAAAACAATTACCGCCCTGCAGCGGGCGAATTCCTGCTATCGAAGGGAAGAGATTGGCTCCTAGAAGGAGTGTCCAATCCGAGGCGGTCAGATAAAAGGGGACTTGGGTATCTCGTAGCAAGTTCCTCGATTTTGGGGATTAGGTCGACGGTGCGGAAAGGCTTGGAGACAACGTCGTCCTAGAAAACATGTCAGACATTCATCGTATGCGAGCGGAGAAAGCAGCGGAGAAAGCAGGGAAGAAGAGGAAGAAGGGAGAAGACGACAGAGAAGAGGACGAAATGGAAGACACTCACCATTCCGACATCCAAAAGTGCATCAATTTGCTCGCTCCGGGCATTAGCAGTAACGGCGATGATGGGGATGTGGCTCTTCAGGAGACCTTTTTGTTCCCATTCGCGGATCTGGCTGGTGCACTGCAGGCCGTCCATTACGGGCATTTCTTTGTCCATCTAGATCAGTTCAGTTAATAATAAATATTCGGTCCTGGTTTTAACAATACTCACAAGGATAATACCAACATCTATGGCATCTGACCCGTTCTCTTTCCAGTATTGCGACTCTTTTACCTTCTCCAGCGCTTCGCCACCGTGGTTGGCAACATACACCGTGATGCCGTGATTCTGGAGCTGTCTTTGTAGAACCTTCTGGTTGACCAGGTTATCTTCAACGATCAGCACATTGAAACCAGTGTTTGTTGCCTTGATCTTCTCGAAAATAGCCCCCTTCGACACAGGCGCAAAGTCTTTAATCTTAGGTGCTGCTGGTGAGACGTTATCCTGAGTTTTGTTCTTGGCGTCCGAGATCTGGCGGGCTATTGAAAGGTGATGTTCCGCCCCCCCGTCTTTGGGTGCGGTGCTCTTTCGACACTTGACATAGAAAGCGAATGTGCTTCCTTTTCCGGCTTCAGAGGAGACCCCGATTTCACCCCCTTGCAACTCGGTAAGTTCGCGGGAAATGAAAAGCCCCAGGCCACTGCCACCGTATTGGACGTGAGTTCTCGGGCTCGCCTGAGAAAATCGTTGAAACAGAACCTTCTTCTCTTCATCGTTGAGGCCACGGCCGGTATCCTGGACCGCAAACAGCAAATATATCTCTTCGCCCTTTCCCCAATCAGACCCAAGCGTCCCATTGACTTGTTTTGATCGGGTCGGGAAAAAGCTGACCAACGGCTTTTCGATGGCTGATGGTCTTTCTCGAGATGCGGACAGAATCACTTTGATGGTACGTCTGGTTTCCGTAGTAGTGAACTTGATGGCGTTGGTGGTTAGGTTGATCAGGACTTGCAGCACCCTTGAAGGGTCCATTCTGACCCAGTCGACCCCTAATTTGTGGAAGGAATCGCTGACAACGAAATCCAACTGAATGCCAGCTGTTTGGACCTCGCCCTCGAACATCTTCAGAGCCCTGTGGACAACCTGCAGAGGCTGGGAATCCACTGGCGTGACCATGAGCATTGCGGAGTCGAGTTTGGACAGAGTCAGCACGTCGTCCACAATCCGTTTTTGATGTTGTGCACACAATGTGATCGTTTGAGCGGCGTCAATGCTATTTGTGACCAGCTCCGGGGAGATGACATTACTCCCAGACGTCCGGAAGTCACTCAGCATGCTCGATATTTCATCGGCACATTGGAGAATCGCAGATAGAGGGTTCCTCATTTCATGAGACGTGATGTCAATGAAATTCTCCTGCTGCCTCTTAAGTTCCACAGCCTCCTCCATCTTCTTCTTTTGGAAGCCTTCTGCCCACTTCTGTTGGCTAATATTCGTAATGCTGCCGAATACGCTCTTTAACATGCCATCTTCATATTTCTCCGGGAATGCGCAGAAAAGGACCCATGTGTCCCCTCTGTTTCCGTTGCGGTCTTCCCAGACGGCTTTGAACCGGAACTCGACATTGATCGATTGGGCATTGTCGACGAGGTTCTTCCATTGATCCCTAATCATTTGCTGATCCTCCTCGTTGACACACTCTATCCACCTATCGGTCTTCTGAGGATCTCTCGGCACGCGAGAGATCTCATACCAAGTGTCGTTACAGTATGTAATACGCCCTTCGTGGTCGGCAATGAACAAACCTGCAGGGGAATATTCGGCCATGTGAGTGAACCGCGTTTCGCTATCCTTGGCTTCCTGGGTACGGGCAGCTAACTGTTCGGAGAGGTTGAAGCGATCTTCAGCTGCTATTCTGGCCGCCTTTTGGCCTCTTCGGATTTCCTCTTCAAACAGAACGACAGACGCTAGTGACGTCGCCAGCTGACGGCTGAGCAGCTGAATAAACAGATTATAGTCGTCATCATAGGGCCTGCGGGGATTGATTCCTATGACGAGAAAACCGAGAATCGTTTCTCCTGTGGTAGGATGGATAGGACAAACCACCACATCCCGGCAGGGATCACCGAACCCACGCCAGTCAAGCCCTTCCATCATTTCCGAAGGAAGATCTCCAGACCCAATGCCCAAGACCACAGGTTTGTCAGTCTTCATGACTTCGCGGAAGACGGGCCCAAATCCCTCATCGCCCTCCTTCAAATCGATCTGTTCGGCCGCAGAAGGGTGATTCGGTGGGACGCCAAGGGAGCCTTCCAGATAACAGTGTTTAGCTCCGAAAAGGCTGCTTGAATACAGCGATGATGAGTCGCTGTCCGTGTCATCGGAGACAGAATAGAGTAAGACGAAGGGCGTGTCAAACTCGTTCTCAGTCAAAGCAAGCAGGACTTGCTGCCAAAACCCCTTCACGTCTCGGGCAGTTGCGGTGCGTTCGCCAACTTCTCTTAATGTGAGCATTCGTCTTTCCGCAATCTTCCGACGAGTCTTCTCAAAGGCCGGATTGTACAGTCCCGTGACCGTGCCGTCTTCCCCTACCATCGGGATGATTGACCAGGAAAAGTATGTTTCTTCGAGGAATCCACTCCGTTTCATGAACAAACAATCGTCATCCTTCATGGTCGCTTGTCCGGTAGTCCTAGCGTTCGCAAAAACGTCCTTGACTTCGTTCCATATTTCAGCCCAAGCCTCTTTGTAACTTTGGCCCATAAGCTGAGGATGTTTTTGGCCGGCCAGCCCTGTGAAAAATTAGAACATATATTGGCTTACAGCAAACATTACCAGAGAACCCTCCTACCTATATATGCCTCGTTGTAAATCGCAACAAGCTCCTCTCCCCAGTACATTGCTGCGGGATGAGGACTCGCCCTAATTGCGACAAATCAGCACGGTTTCCCAGAAAGATGGAGACCACTAACATGATTAAATTGCACATAGTCCGAAGGTCACTGGACCAGTACTCAATCGGACCCAGAGCGGTTGAAGCCCAGTCGATCGAACGTGCAAATTGAATATGCGGCGGGAGGTACGATGTCAAAGGGAGTCTCGTCCAATCGAAGAAACCGACTTCTTGTTCTTTTGGGGAGCTGGAATTTCTGAGAAATGCGTCAACATCACCAGCGCAATTGGCCGACAAGACGCACTCATTGGTAAAAGATGGATGGCCGTCCACGGGTGGCAAATTCACCTTGCCCGGAGCTATCGAGAACTGAGCCTGCTGGCTCGTTTCCGGGGCCGTTTGCTGAAGGCCGTTATGAGGCCAAGGTGATGACGATTGCTCCTTTGCGTGGTCGTTGATAGCGGTACGAACCGAACTGCCAAAGTAGTCCTGAGGTTCATGCGGGGCATTCGGGCCAGCAGCTACTTTCGGTGAATTTCTAGGCTGGTGCGAGGCCGACGCAGGAAAAGGGAGTGCGAATTCGCTGGAGGCGCTTGTGGAAGGGATAACGGATGTCGCAGAAGGAGCAATATTTCCAGTAGCTACACGTAGTCGCTTCCTGAGGGTATAACACGACCATACAATCCCACCATGCTCCACTGGGTTAGGGTCCACTGCGAGGTTTTCTCCTTGTATGACGGTGCTGAGCAACCAACCCTTGAACTGGTTGGAAGCATGCAAGGTCAAGTCGTCCGCGGGCTGATCCGATGTCCTACCCGAAACCAGTTCCCAGACAAAAGAATTTGCCCGCAACGCACTATTCGCAAATAATATGTGGAGATCGCTCGAATCGGCAAAGTTGGAGGGGTCTGCAATGTCGACAATGAATGTGGGACGAGAGTCGTGCTCTAATAACTCAACAATGCCAACCTGGCTTAGCATCCGGACAGCTTCATTCTTGTCCCGGCCATCTGGAGAAGAAGCTGTTAGTACACTGGAAGGTTCAGAACTTCGACCGCTAGACGCGCTGGTAACGCCAGGCGGGCTCAACCCACTAAAGGTACCGCGCGCAAGTGTAACCGTCTTGATGCCCGTCTCCTCCTGGCTCGTCTTGCTTAGCATTCTTGCTGCCGCCTCGGAACTCGAGAATCGAGCAGGCAGGTTAGGTCGGTTTCGTCGGCTGTTGGAGAAGAAAAGAGGGGAGGGAGGCTGGTCGGTAGCTTTCACTATTGCAGCAGAAGGGAAATGGTCTATGCTGTGCCTGGAATGGCCTTGAAGTCGGCGTCTCTTGTGCAGGGGTTCGCTCGCGGGCGGAATGGGAGTCTCGGGGCAAGTCTGGTTGCGAGTAAGGCGTTTCCGTTTTGACGTGGGCGGGGGCGTTTTCAACTCTTGAGAGACCCTACAAGCCGCCAATTCAGTTGACAGGGTTGACAGTCGGAGTGGGCTTTGATTCTCAAGCAACTTGGGCGGCCATTGTGACGGGAACGAACTCGGTGTGCTTGCAGGTTGGTCGGAGGGGGTGGAAGCCTTCGCGGCGGTTGGAGCTTGTGGGAGAGACTCGTACTCGGGGGTGGGCAGCGCTTTCGACTCGGGATTTGGGGAATTAGAAAATTCAGAGCTACTTCCAGTAAATATCGATTTGGCCGAGTTCATAGAGAAGGCGATTTAGGTTGGGTAGAAGCGGCAGAGCGACAGAATGCTTGCTATGGGGGAGGGAAGGGTGCGCGCTGGCCGACGAGCGGGCCGCGTGTGGTGAGGGACCTAGAGAGCCGAGGACTTGCAGACGACTCCAGGAAGGGCGATTCAGGTGCAGAAAAACGTAACAGAGGTACAAGACGTACAGGAAGAGAGTACTACGTTTTGAAGAAAACGTAGCAAGGAGTCTGAGGGTCAAGACAGATGCCGCGCGCTGGGAGAATCGAGGTCCAGTAGCCGCTAGTAGAGATCTAGGCGTTGCCGCCAAGGGTAACGGGTCAGGGCGCAAAAAGGTGGGGGATGGCAGGGACGTCTTCAAGCAATTGTCTCTACACTTGATCGATATCTGTGTACACACTATGGACAAGCTTGTTCAACCCTCTTATGCATATATATTCACTTGTCGTCACAGGGACAGACACGCGCCCCGACTGAAGTTGCTGTTCGAAGGGACTAGTTTGGTGGTCGATGAGGGATCCCTGGATTTTTTCAGACGACATGACTTCAAGTGCAGCTTCACCCAGTACCCAGTTGCGAATATGTTTCTGTAGCATTCTTTCAAAAAAGCGGGGTGGGCCGAAATGGCTACGCAAGAGGCAGAGAACAGCAGAACTACGTCATACAAGAATTCTTCATTCACCATTACCATCACTCCTCCAAACGCCTCATTGATGGAGACGACAATGCAAAATGAATTTTCGTTACCGCGCTTTCTGACTTCACAGGGCAATTGGTTCGCAATCTCTTCTTTTCAAGTTAGAAAGTTTGTCCGATCTCTGCTCGCGCCCCTCAATGTTAACCTCAGAATTAAATCACGTGATGATGAATGCTTCTCCACCTTGATGACCTTATCTAAACCGCAGACGCATCAACTTTGATTACTCAGCCCTTTTTATTCTTGCGTCACAAATTCAAGTCTTGCGCTTTCCTTTTTTTATTATGTTCTAGTGGCACCTCGCATTGTTTTCTCTTTGTCCCTAATGTGGCTTCAACCCAGCGTCTGTTCTGCAAAAAAACATTCTCTTAGTCAGCATATCTATCATTTCGGCCTTTTCCCCTTCCCTTTGCCGCTCAAGTGTCTGAACAACGTGTTCAGTTCAAAGAAGGCGCATCACCATCGCACCATCAGTCGATTCCCATCCCATGGTTTCAGTGGTCCGCGGAGAGATCGATCTGGTTTTAGCGGGTGAACCGGTCACAGCGTGGTACATATGCTACGCTTTCCTCTCGTTCCTCCCATCCCTATATAGGCATGTCTCACACTTCGGCCGAGATAAGCGAAGATGCGGCTAACCCTTTGGTTTTGCTACGGTGTTATGACTACCTTCAAAGTAACAACAGCGTCTACTTTGCCGCAATAACCGAATAGGTCTCTGATACAACCCCAGAGGACCCAAGGATTTTATTACCATTATTCCCTAATGAGCATACATCAGGATTTCCTCTCGAAACACCTTCACCCAACTTCAGCATACGTGTCTAGTTGGGTAGGCCTCTTCGGAATTCCCTATTCATTATTTCAGACTCTTTTCATGGGGGCATATCAGAGGTTCAATCTCTCCACAGACCATCCCCTTCCTTATGCTCGGATTCGCTTTGATTGCTCACTCCTAATGATACCTGGATGGCTCCAGTCTTACGTTCTGCTGGCCCGGGAAGGATATAGACCAGATCTCGTAGTGGACAATGATGGACCATCAGCCAAAACGCAGCCTCAAAGAGTTTCCAACGAAAGTGCAAGAGACCTCACCCTCACCTCCGAATTATGCCCCTCTTCCACCATGCAAATCTCCCTGTGTGAGATTTCTAGACCCTATCCACTGGCCCATAAGATCTTCGTTGTTATGAATCTGACTTTTTAAGCTGCGGCGCTAAACATATATACGGCCAATATGTATCTATGTTACTTCCCTGAACGCCTTCTTCTGCCTTTGGCATAATTATCTTACCTTAGGGTATATAGTCTAGACCTCTATTTATACTTTGAGCCTCTTTTCCCTTTATACTTTAATCCCCTTCTCTCAATAGCCTAAAGCTTTCCCTTTTTCTCCTCTTTAAATAGTTATATTAGATATATTTTCTAGGTTTTACTTTCTTATATGGAAAGGGAACACCAAAACCGTGGTTTGACCCCTGTTGCCATATGGAGGTTCCTTTCATATCATATTGCTCTTCTGGGCGAGCTGGTTACAGAAGTCACGTCCATTACCGGTATACGACATTGTGCCGTCTCTAGAAGGTCTTTTGAATTCTTAACTGTTAACAAGGCCAGCCTGGCAGAGCTTTCACAATGCAAAACTATACGAGAAGCTTCCAGAACAGCGGATCTTTCTTAAAAACCACCTGATGTATGATCTAAAGGACGGCCATACTTGCTATCTTAGTACGATAGTATCTTCAGACTAATTCTATATTTCCTTCACCTTATAGTCTCTTTATCTTCTCTTATTAGAAATTCCCACTCACCATAACTAGATAGAAATAGTATAAGGCAAAGTATTTGGGCACTAGAGGGACACTCCTCTAGAGCCGGGTTTAATTTGCTCTAAGCATTGATATCGGTGATCATAGACCCGATTGGGAACCGGGTAGCACGTTAAGTTGAATTCTTATTTTTATTATTCTTAGGTATTTCCTGCTTTACTCTGCTTTAAGGCCGATATAAGCGTTTGTCTTTACTTCTACTATCTTTTACCTCACAAACTGGTTTTATATATTTAAAGGGTACTAAGGCAGATTATCTTCACTCTGTCCTAGTACTATGATCTAAGCTTGAGGTTTAGTTCCTTTTATATACCTTTTATCTTACTTGGAGCAACTAAGATATAAATGGAAGATGTCCAAGGCGTGTATATTTATTACCCCCCTCTATTGCTACTAACGCTCGAGCCCGGGTTATAAAAGCAAGGCGGCAATCCCTAGGGCAAATTTTCGGCGGCGAGGCCTAGTTCTTTAAGCTCTTCTGATATGGACGTTCCCTGGGGCTTCCTTAATCAGCCAGAGTCCGTAGTACGGTCCAAGCCTTGCAGTGCTACCCCCGCCATACCGGTGGACCAGGAATCTTGTACGTCTAATTCTGATTAGTATCCTTCGGTCCATCACTTCTATACCTACTTACCGTTCTATTCATGTTCTCCGGCGTATAAATATTAATATTGATCTCCGGTTCTATTCAACCCGTCAGCCCATATTCTGCTCCTTTCCAGTGTATCAGGCAAATGAAGCACAACCAGCGAAAAGAAAAACAGAAAAAACTTACGATCCATACTCCATACCCCCGGAATCTTCGCCATATATTCTCCACTAGGATAAGAATCCCCGCTTCCTTCCACCTCCAAATTCGCACACTCCGGATAAAACTGCGGTTTATTCTCACTATGCAGGGAAATGATTTCATGCCTCACCAGATACTTTCCAGCTCTTAATCCCTCCGGTATCCTCTCACTCCACAAACTCATCCCCCCATCCCACCTAACAAAAGCCCTCTGAAACCACTCCCCCTCCGTCACAGTTCCATACAGCAACCCTTCCTCTGCAATCTTAAACCACTGCAATTTGTCCGGCTCTACGGTACGGCAGTCAGAGCCGCAGGAGGCGAGCCATACGAGCATGGGACCCACGGTATGCACCCAGGGGCCGTAGACAGCGGTGAGATTGGAGCCGGCGCGGATGGGGATGTAAGCTTTTGCGGGGGCGCCTGGCGTGTTGCAGGCGAGAGATGCGTTGGTCGTTTCGAAGATGGGGTTTGTGTCGGTCCAGGAGCGTTGCACAAGCCATGGAGCGTCTATCTGGTCGGACCCGCCATTTATATCCCACCTAGAGGAGTTAGTGAATGTAGAGAAGAGGGAAAAGAAAAGAGAAAGAGAGAGAGGGTGCAGAATGGAAGACTGGAGGAGACGAACCCTGGATACCATGTGTCGCCGACGGTATAGTTCAGAGCACCGCCGTGGGCGAAGGCGCGGTGGGCTAAGAAGCCGAGGAGTGAAGTGGTGAGCTGCCACATAGCGATGGTCTTCAGTGCTCAAAGTTGAAGTTGAAGGGCGACGCCAGAGTGCCAATGCCCGCGCGCGTGAACAACACTGCGGAGGATGTCCAGGGATTGTATATTATAGAAGACTATGCTTGGGATATGAAGTGTGCTATTACCTTACAATAAGGCTGAAAGATGGCAAGAATGACTAGATGTAAACCTGTTCCTTAAATACCTCTATATCGATGTGACTAAAAGTGTTTGGCTAGGTTTCGGATATCCGTCTCCAGATTTTTTGTGCCTCCCGTGTGCCTCTTACGCCCCGTCTAAAGGGCAGTGGGTTTGAAGAATCAAGAGGCTGGAAAGCGTTACCATCCATCCGAATTGACTTCATCCGGGGTTAAAGTGTGATAGCCTTGCCACCCAATATAAAGTACCACTTGATTATAGGACTCGGCAAATATATATATATATATAAGTGTATATTCGCCCTAGCAGCCGGCTGTCGAACGCAAACTTAATTTGGCAAATGCGGAGAGTGAATCAGAAAAACTCGTTTCACAAAACAAGTGTGGGGAAATACTTCCATGGTAGTTTGGAAGTTGACAGGGCTCCCGGAAATATTAAGATATTCTCAGATGTCCTCAAATGCTTGTATAAAGCTTGTTCGCCAGACCCATGTTTAGCCTAAGCTTGGGAGCATACCCATATACCGATTCTCATATCTTGTATATCCATATCAGAAGCTGATATGGTGTACTCTGTGTGACAAAAAAAAGGTCCCTCATTTTCCACCTATAAGAGAAGGATGATTTCCAGGGATTTCTAGATATGAAAGAGACACCAGCCTTGATGAGATCTGAAAGTCCTAGTATCAAACCTTCTCTCTAACAGTGTACCACCATGCATCTTCCCACCCTCACCACAACCCTCGCTCTCAGCTGGGTAGCATCAGCCGCCCAACTGACTCAAGTGAGCAATTATGGGGGCAACGCGCGAGCCAAACCAGGAATGTCCGTTCCCCAGCCCATCATTCCCCTCCATCCCCTTCCTCCCCTTCCTCCCTTTTCTCCTCTTCCTCCTTTCATTCCATTGTAGAACTCATTGAAACGAATAGGTGGGTCTACGTCCCTGACAAAATCCAAACCGACGCCCTAGTTGTCGCAATCCACTCCTGCCAATCCTCCGCCCAGAAATACTTCGCCAACTCCAAAATCCCCTGGCACCAAGGCTCGGACCGCAAAGGATACGTCACTGTCTGGCCGTCCTCAACGACCGAATGCTGGGATGTATCCAGCAAAGCATCTCTCTCGCACGATGGCGGTGGGGACTCCAATGCCATTGCAAATATGATCAAGTATGCGATCACGCAGTACAAGATCGACCCGAAGAAAGTGTTCGTTACTGGCGGATCTTCCGGAGGTTAGCTCAAAAATCCGTGTAAAGGGAATTCTGGTGAGAGCATAGTTACTGACTCCCTAAAAGCAATGATGTCCAATGTCCTAGCAGCCACATATCCCGACCTCATAACCGCCGTATCCCTCTACTCTGGTGTCCCCGCTGGCTGCTTCGTGTCTTCCTCCGGCCAAGCCGCCGCCTGGAACAACACCTGCTCCGGCGGCCAGTCCACGGCAACGGCCCAGAAATGGGGAGACACTGTCCGCGCCATGTACCCAGGCTACAACGGCACTCGTCCACGCATGCAAATCTGGCACGGTTCCACTGACGGCACGCTGGCGCCGGCAAATTACCAGGAGACGATCAAGCAGTGGACCAATGTGTTTGGTGTCAGTACGACGCCGACGAGCTCGAAGAAAGATACGCCGGAGAAAAATTATCGGATGGATGATTTCGGCGAGAATGTTGAGGGAATTTGGGCACAAGGCGTTGGGCATTCAGTTCCTAGCCATTTAGACGCATCGGAGGCATGGTTTGGCCTCTAAAAGGGAGTGGTTTGTATACCTAGAGATAGAGGGAGTTTCCATACGTCGGACTAGGAGAAAAAAATATAACCAGTATTTATCTGTATCATTACGACGAAATAGAACCCGTGCCCTTAAGATTCAACACATTCTTCTTGCTGGATTATTTCACACACAGTATAATGGGTGCAATGCTGAACGGTTTCAAAATAACGAATTACACTTTGAAGCCTAAGCTTCTTCTCTGAGCACCAGATCGGACTTGTTCAGCAGACATTGAACATATTTTTCATACGATTTTCGGATGCCTTGATGATAGTGTTGCTTCTCACAAACTCCGCATACGTAAGGTAAAGCACCCGACAATTTATGTTGGCATAGCTCGGCATGAGCAGATCTCTGGAGTTTATTCAAGCCATCTACTCTTTTAAATTTCTTCTAGCATACGTTACATATGAGAGGCTAGACATCCGCATCACTTCTTGTATATGCCGGTCGAGTTCTCTCCAGGCATTAGGGCAGTCAAACGGTGGGGACATAACAATCTATTCCCGGTCACGGTGTTATTTGGCGTCTCTATATAAGGAAGTTTCCCTGCCTTTAGAGTTATGGAAATCAGTGTCCTATAGAATGCCGGCTTGTGGGGAAAAAGGTTGGCGATGTGTTTCTCCATCTCCCGAGGAAGTACTTAGGTATTGAGCAAGGTCCATGTCGCAAACACGGTAAGACGATTAAAACCAAGGAACTCGGATCCGTATACGAGCTGACGTATTGAAAAATATGATGATGGTTCATGCGCTTCATTATATTCATTTCTCCCAGAAATTGCTTCATGCCTTCCAAGCTAGCCCTCAGATCTAGGCGAAAAATAATCTTCTTTCTTATCCGCTTTTGCGTATATTCCTTTCGGGATATTGTGCTGATGGTTTCCTGAACCTCTTCATATCCACCGCCGCCTATATTCTTCAAGGCCTTGAAAGGAAGGGGCTCGCCTTTCGAAAAGTTATTGTGGGCGCGCTCTTCGCCCTTTTCAAGGTCCGTCGATTTTGTCAGAACAACGCTCTGCACATGAACAATCTCAGACTGGAGTGCAAGAGATACTATTTTGGTGAGGTGTTACGAGACACGCAAAACCAATCCTCTGTAAATACGAGTGCAAGGAATTATTGAGCAAGTCGACCTTCTTCATAACCTGAAAGACAACATACTAAATTCTCATTAGCGAGAAGACATGTATTGGAGAGCAGTCGTATATACTAAACGGGGAACTGCACTATAGGCGAAATCTATTTCCTTGAGCAGAGAATATAATTCCCTGATTTCGCAAAGCCAGTATACACAGGCCCTAGACTGTCCTAACGAAGTGTGTGCCCAGCTTCGAAGTATCGAGAAGCGGAGGAAGCTCCCCCGAGAGAATTGGAGACCACTGCATCAGAATGGTGTTTCAAATGAGCGCCACGCAGTGTTCCGTCCGCAGTGGAACTGTAAAGACCATGCTCTATTAGACCTCACTGACACATCGTCATTCAACATCGCCAGTAAGCTTTAAATGAGATCACAAGGCTGAGCAATGCTTGGTAGCGTTAACATGGAAATGAGCACTGACATAGGCTTGCGGAAACAGTTCGGAAAGACACGAAAAAGACTATCACAGGAAGACAGAACAGCTAAATCTAGAAGAGATAAACAGAGACAGAAAGATACTAAGAGTGAAAAACGAATCAAGACTGAGAGGAGGTGTCTAAGGTCTGGCGAGGATCAATCAACAGCTTGCAGCCACAGCGGCTGTCCCCCCTTGAAGTAAAGCAATTTGGTATCCAGCCTTGTTTTGTCGTTGAAGAAGTATGAGTCCGCAAAATGGCAATGAGAAGAAAGCGTTTTGGGAAGCCCGCCTACAACGGTAAGCATACATCGTCGTCGGCTGGGCCGAAAATGAAGCCACAAGGCACGTCATCTCAAGGCTTTCCCCCTTTTCATGACGAGGAGAAAGTGCCCGATTTCATTAATTGTAGCAGGCATATTAATGCCAATTGTATTGATTCCAAGACCACTAAGCATGAAAGAGAATATGCCCCCCCCCCCCCCCCCTACCTAACCCCTGGGCCTGAGTGCCATTTAAAGGGGAGAACAAGCCGACTCCTGATTCCCGGAGCTCATGCCATTGCCACGTTCATAAATTGCCTATACAATCCTGTAGGCTAAACCACGTATAACACTCTTGTTGCCTGCCTCTAACCCTGTCGATAAGAATGGTACCTGATACGGAAGCTATATCCAGCCAGGAGAACAAATGGTCCACCATCTCCAAACTCGACGTTCTCATGATCCACCACCCAACAAGAACTCAATAGCTCCCTCCACGTTTCCGCCGCTCCTCCTCAAAGCCTGCACGTTCCGGTCAAACTCAAAGAAGCCCATGTCATTGAGTTGTCGAAGCTGGGTTGCATACACCTCCTCAGGCGGCCTGTTATCTAGAGGTGGTGGAGTTCCAAAACCGCCTAGCCCTCCGCTCAGTATCGATGCGAAAGGATTATGCGGGGGAGGGCTGCCTGTTCCAGTTGGTGGGGCGCCGAAGGGAGATGCGCCGGCACCTCCTCCCACATTTAACATTTGCATGGCCTGACGCATCATTTCTGGATTCTGCATCATTTGACGAGTCATGTCCATAATTGGGTTGTTCTGCTGGTCGCCTGTTGCTGGGAGGTTGAAGGCGCCGAACTGGTTAGGAGGTGGTGGGGAGGTTGTGTTCGGCGTTGGGTTAGCGTTAGAGTCGCTGTTTGTGTTTGAGCCAGTGTTAGATGCGGAGGTGTTGGTGGCTTGAGACGGAGGCTGAGGCATGAACGGGTTATTTTGGCCTAAGAGTGCGGCGAATGGGTTTGCGCCAGCACTACCCCCTCCAGTGCCAAATAAGCTGGCTAGAGGGTCCTGAGGTGGTTGCCCTGCTCCTGCTGTATTTGGCTGACCATTCCCCGTCGCTGTGCTCCCACTCCCAGTTTGCGGCGTCGTGTTTGTAACACCTGGAGCAGTGAAAGGGGAACCGGAGCCGCGGTTACCCATAGAACGTTGTAATTGCATTTGCATCCGAATCATATCCGGATTGAAGAGCATGCGACGCATTTCCGGGTTGCGAATCATCTCGGCCATCATGGGATTGTTACGGAACATGGGATTCTGTGTCATCATTTCGATAATGGCGGGGTTGTTCATAGCCTCGTTCATTTGTGACAAGAACATTGGGTTGTCCATTAGTTCCAGGAGTCGGTCGGCGTCTGGGGGAGGGCCCATCTAGATATGTTTGTCAGTGCCTTATATATATATTGGTCACACTTCATTCGAGATAGTGAACGTATGAGATGTGAGGAAAGGCAATCAACATACCCCTCCATCTGCACCAAACGTATCCATACTCGGCAATCCATGGAAACCAGCATACCGTGCTCCTGTTAGCCCAGCAAGAGGATTGTTCCCTGTACCAGCGGCAATATTCGTAGGAACCTGGGGAGCCGAACTGCCTCCGCTCGAGCTTGCAGCTGCAGGATTCTGCCTGGCATTACTCGCTGCGCCTTTCACCATATGTACAGTATGTCCATCTTTGATTTTGGCACTGGCGAGGGTGTCGTGATCCTTGAGCACTCGACCGGAGTATATTAAGCGCTGTCTCTCGGGTGGAAGGTCTGCGTATTCGGAGGTTGAGAGTTTTGCTTTGAGATCGGCTACAGTGCTGCTCTCAGGGAGAGTAATAACATATTTGGCGTCGTTGGCGGCTTTAACGTTGAAGGTGAGCTGTGTGTCTTCGGAGGAGTTGGTGGTTTCGTCAGCCATGATGGCGGGCGGGGAGCGGGGAGCGGGGAAGTAGACACAGGGAGGTGCACTCTATGTGCGAAGCAATCTAAGAAAGCAAAGGTTGTCTAGGTAATAGAGAGAATATCGAAGTGGGGACGTAGTGTAGGTGTAACGGAGAGCGGAGAGATGAGTGAAAGAAAGTGCTTTGTGTCTACCGGTACGGAGTCTGGAAGCGGCTGCGGGAGAGGGACGTAGAAGGCGGCAGAACCCGTGGACATCGTCATCCGGAGTTCAGCCACTGCGCCTCAGCTTGCGGGATGTGGCATATTAATGAGTAAGCAACCCGAAAGACTGTCTGCAAAGACCATAACTTTCCAAGCCGACACCAAATATACATACCAACCACCTAGGTAGCCTATTCTCTTGCGCATCCCAATGTCCCTCATCACGTTCATTTACTCCTTAGATAGATATCCCCTATCGACTACACTGTCCCAAAACGAGCACGCAGAGCAAACAAAAGTGTTATAATTCTCTTCTCAACCTGCAAAAGGCTAAAATACACCTCTTCACCCTGCCAGGCGTCTAGGCCAACCTCATAATCTGCCTTGACTTATCGTCATCATAAAACATGACCACGTGCACCTCCTGGCCTAAGAATTTCTGGCTTGACAACAACGAACTCTGAATGGTCTGAGTGGTGGTTCCGGTCTTGCCAGAATCTTCTCTTATACGTGTAATATTTGCTTCGCCCTTCAGCCGCGTCGGTGCCGGGGATGAACAAATCAACTGCCTTTCCCATCAAGAGTTCGACAGCATTTGACTGAATTAGCCGTATGGTTTCTGCTGAGAAGTTGCGCCGGATTCTATTCGGGGTCGGTATATCTAGGGCTTTCCCACCCATCTGGATTTGGCTGGTCGTGCTCCGGACTGGCGCCAGGGGTCATAATAAAATCGAGGTGTAGGGCGAGAAGAAACAATAAGGACGGTGCAGCCCGAAAGATCCTGAGTGGCAACAACCTCTTCATTGAAATCTATTTTATTTTGCTAGGTCCCCTCGTCACTGCTGTCAGTGGCGACTTTCACACGGGCAGCGTTGTACCATGCGCGGAATAGCCCCTGGACGAACTGTTAGTGACCGTATAGCTTGCAACCGAGAATAAAAACTGGGTCACCTACGTGCTCACGAACGACCAAACTCTTTGGGATCAGACTCTTTGGGATCAGACTCTTTGGGACCAAACTCTTTGGGATCAAACTCCTCCCTGTGGATTTAAACGAACCAAAGAGAGGATACGAGCGCCGCTTCGGTTGTTTTTGCCCTCGTTAGCCTTATGCCACTCATTACCCGGCTTAACGATATCCCAATCGTACTGCAAGACGCTTTGTTTTTCTGATTAACTGAGCGGATGGCTGGCTGAGAGATTTGAAGAGCATTCGTTGCAAGACTCAGCAACGTGATGGGAGAGCGTCAGAACTGCTAGGGTCGACCGCAGTGACCGCATGGTCAGTATCTTGAAAAGAGTGATTTGGATAGAGGGAGAAATGAGTGTACACGCGCCATGCCCATTGATATGAACTTTTAGTGAGAAGCTTATATAAGAGTCCTACTAGTCGCCCTAGGGGAATATCAGTTGTCCGTTCAACAGCGAATAAACCTGGGACTAATACCATTGCTGTTGGAAGTTGGCACTTGTACTACTTGACGGTGAACAAACTAGGGGCCAGTTCCATCGTTGTTGGAAGTTGAAGGAACACCGGGTGCGGTCTAGCCGTCAACAATAGCCGTGAGGATGCTGCATCTGGGTCTTAGCAGGTTGGTATATAACCATGGCGGGTGGTAGTCCTCCAGGTCGGGAATATCCTATAAGCTAATCGTCAGCCTTGAACACCTCACTCCGAGGTCCCTACAAGCATCGCTTTTATATTAAGCCCGAACAAACACCCTAGGAGGCGTGCGTTAAAATTAGCATAGAACGTGGAAAGTGAATATCAAGGGTCCTTGAATCGCGGGGAAGCGCTAACCGACCAGAAGTCCACAGCGACAGGGCCGAGGTTCGTTGACTGCGGAGTTCAACAGTCAAATCAAACAACATATCCGAGCCATTATGTACTTCTTCTCTTTCTTCTTTCCATTAGTTCCTAGCTGAAAAGAATTTATTATACCTTTTTTTGCTTTTCTCACTACTAGTGTCTCTTTGCTTAGTATCACTTCTATATATCCCTAGCCAATATCTTGTACCACTAAAGATGAAAGGAATTCAGCTCAAAGAATATGTCACTGTATGTCCCTAAAGTGAACATATTATAATGCTCCATCGATTGACACGTATATTCTTAGGGCCCCGACGACCTCAAAACGATAACCCTCCCCTCCCCCTCCCCTAAACCAGACGAATACCTCATCGCCATCCACGCCTCCGCAACCAACTTCTTCGATCTACTCCAAATACGCGGCAAGTACCAACACCAGCCTGCCTTCCCCTGGATCGCCGGGTCCGAATTCTCTGGTGTCGTGCTAAAAGCCCCCACTTCGCTCCCAAGTGGACGCACGCCGAAATACAAGGCTGGAGATAAGGTGTTTGGAGCAAGTCAGGGTGGCTATGCAACGGAGATTGCCTGTACAGAGGAGAGGCTGAGGCCGATGCCTGAAGGGTGGAGTTTCTTTGATGCAGCGGGGTTGTTTGTTACCGCGCCGACTAGTTATGCTGGGTTGGTCGTTAGGGCCGGGATAAAGAAGGGTGAGCATTCAGGAAACATCATTGGAATTTGGGACCATAACTGACCAAATATATGTAGGCGACTGGGTTCTCATACACGCAGCAGCCGGCGGAGTTGGTCTCGCCGCCGTGCAAATCGCAAAGGCGTATGGTGCCACTGTCGTCGCTACAGCAGGAACCCAGCACAAGATGGATGTCGCGCGGTCATTTGGCGCAGACTTCGCAATCGATTACCGGAAGAGCGACTGGCCAGAGCAGGTTAAGAAGCTCACGCCCAAAGGCCGTGGAGTAGACATCGTGTATGATCCCGTAGGCCTCATTGCACAGTCTATGAAGTGCACTGCATGGAACGGACGATTGCTCGTTATCGGGTTCGCAGCTGGAGAGATCGAGAAGATGGCTACCAACCGCATTTTGTTGAAGAATGTTAGTGTTGTGGGGTTGCATTGGGGTATGTATGCTACTAATGAGCCGGAGATGGTTGACAAAGTCTGGGATGGCATATTTGATTTGATGAAGTCCGGCAAGTACAAAGGGACATGTTTCACGGACCAGGAGTTTGTCGGTTTAGAGAGTGTCCCTGCGGCACTGAAGGCGTTGGGCGGTAGGGAAAGTTGGGGTAAGGTCGTTGTGAAGGTGCCTCAAGAAGGACAGAGTAAGATCTAGATTGTTTTAAAAAGTTATAATGAAACTTCAAGATCATTATGAACTCCGATTCACTTTAAACATGTGACTATACACAAAAACATCACTGTTGAAAGATGCATGAATCCCAACTGGTCGTCCGAAGCGAGAGACTGGCCAGGAAAGGCTAAAGAAACAAGAACCGACCCAATGAAAATGACGGAAGGACCCAGTAAGTCAGTTGTAGACGTTTGTGGCCTCTTGTTTCGATTTACGATCCATTCGTCACTCTAACCTTTAGGACTCGGAAATAGGGTTTTCGGCTCAGGCGCTCGATCATTGTAAGAGGCAGCTTAAAGGGCACTGGGCTGTGATGGTTGATAAAATATAACAGAGGGCCTAGTGGAACGGTGCCTCAAGTGTTTAATACGTGACCTTATTGTGGAATCAGTAGTCACGGATGATCTGATCTGTAGGCTGGAATAGATCGTTATATGCAGAACTGAAGGTGTGCAACGCCTTCCAATATCGAAGGCCCCATGAGCTCAGGTGCGTGGTTTATCACAGTACAAGAAGATAGTTCCCTAGCACAGATTGAGCTCGCAAGGCTGTGATAACGATGCAGATGAGCTGCCTTTGCTACTGGACCCCCTTTCAGGTGAAGATGAAGCGCGTCACAGATGGGCTGTCCCACGACCAAGCATGCGGCAGAACGGCTTAGATATATTGATGTCTGTAAGCAGAATGAGGTGAAGACTGGGTAGTGAATAGGCTGTATTGTTCTGGTGATCATGTTCTGCCCTCTACTCAGGTCTAATGAACTGTTGAGTATATATACATGTACTGTGTGCTGAGTCAGCAGCAAGTTGCTCCTACCATATGCCGTCTCGGCTTACAATGTCATATAACGTCATATTATAGATAATATTTACCCACTATATACAATTTTTATAACGCTGCTCAAGATGCTTACGTGGGTTTAATTGAGACAAATCTGCTACTAAGCTATCAACAAGAATTCTAAGGTAGAGAGCTACCATATTGGTTGGTTTTCGTTGGGCTTGAAGTTCGGCGCGAATCGGACCAATATTCCTCCAGTAATTACATGACCTTGGCAAGCATTTGATAGCTCAGCGGCCTCATAATTAACCATCGTCTGAGTATTTTAACAAGAATTATCTTCACAAGAACTATCTTAACAAGAACCACTCTTAATGACTACTAAGGCGAAAGGAAGTCCACATATTAGCATAGGTAACCTCTATTTCGGTTTCTTTCCTATACTCGTCCAGATCTTCAGTGGAGATTCTCAACCTGTATTCGGTTATTCGACCTATCATTACCATGCTGAAGCACCTGTGACTCTTGTATCACATCTCCTTACCCTTCATCTTCTGCATCGTAGGTCTTCATTCTTGCTTTCAATTCTTCAGTTAAGAGAATCAGACCAAACTGTCACTAGATTACATACATCATAGATCGGTCAGAACCACTGTAACTCAGATGTATAGAATGTAAATCGCTTCTTGTACAAGCTACCTTATCCTTTGCACACACAGTAACAGGCGAAAGCTTAGTCGACATCGCATGCTCAAGAAGAGCGTTTATAGACGAAAGCTTTATGGATCAGCATAATATTTCTACCACATAAATACTACGCAGAGGGATCTTAATGTTGCAGACGGCAAGGTTTCTGCTGATTTCGCCGTAAGGCACTGTCTTCCGGAGACGATTTGCTAATTACGCAACCTCTAAGGGCCTTGTGAATGATCTGGTAGCAGTTAGATGAATATGCAAAATCCCTCTATAAAGGCAAACATCGACTTGATTCAGCTACACTAAGATTGGAGAAAGGGAGAAGTGGAGCAAGCTACGAAGCAGAACACTCAAGGTGACGACCAGCCATATCCTATCACCTGATCGAGACTACCATGTGCTCAATCAACCAGGTGATGAACCAAGGCCGTCACAGTAGATAAAAACCGGAATACTTAGAGAACTGATACCTTAGGCAGCAGTCGATAGAGCTACTCCCATGTTCAACTAAAACTTTAAAGCAGCCTTTACTACGATTTAGACACCTACCTACACGATATTCCATAAAATATCCTTTACTTTATAGCTGTACTTCCACTTTGTTGAATAAGAAGAATCATAAAAGGTAATTGATCATTTGTAGTTGGCCATAGGAGCTGTGAATGATGAATATTCAAAACAGCATGGTGTTTTCATACTCGTCGTATCTGAGATTAACATATAGTCTTAGAACATATCGTAAATCTACTAAACTTATTTACTCTGAGTGAATGGGACGTCTGCGATGAATGGTTAGGCCGAGCTTTTGTGAGGTGAAAGCGGTTGCCTCCGCCAAGCCGCTAAAGATTTCTCTTGGCGCGTCTTCCTTTGATGTTCAACCTCGAGAATGAACGCCCCGACAACCACTTCATCCTCCATCCTCCGCTCTCAACCCCCACCACTCTCCTTTTCTCACGCCAAATCTGTCGTTCATCGATCATACTCGCTGTGGTTGAAGTTTTGGCTTGTTCTCAATCGTTCAAGCTGCGCACACCGGTGCGCGCTCCCGTCGCCCTCACCGCACTCAACCGCCACATCGTCTCACCATCCCTGGCACCGACGTTGTAGTATCTAATTAGCGAAGATGGCCGACTATGAATATGAAGAGGATGATATGTATGAAGAGGAGGAGTTGATTACTGCGGAAGATTGTTGGGCTGTCATCTCTGCTTTTTTTGATACAAAGGGTCTGGTGTCGCAGCAACTCGACTCCTACGACGAGTTCACTCGCAATACAATCCAGGATATCGTGCGAGAAAATGGCCAGGTTATCCTCGAACAGAACACGCCCTACAGTCCTGAGGACGACAATCCGATAATCAAGAGGCGATATGAGATCACGTTCGATCGAGTGTTGCTAGCACGCCCCACTCATACTGAAGGAGATGCAGTGACACAACAGCTGTACCCCCATGAAGCGCGATTGCGAAACCTTACCTACTCCGGTGCGATGATGGCGGATATTGACCATCGTGTTATGGTAGCTCGCGAGAGGCCTGTGGCTGTCGACGGAGACATCGACGACATGGATGTGGACGCCCAACCTGGAGCGACCGAGATATACTGGGAACGAGAGGATCATGCACACGATAAACCTAGGGTTTTCATTGGAAAATTGCCCGTTATGCTCAGATCTGAGCTTTGTCACTTGAGAAACCAGACCGACGAACTGCTGTATGGACACAACGAATGTCCTTATGACCAAGGTGGTTACTTTGTGATCAACGGTAGTGAAAAGGTCTTAATTTCGCAGGAACGAAGCGCTGCGAATATCGTCCAGGTGTTCCGGAAGAAGCAGGGCAACATTCCTTGGACGGCAGAGATCCGAAGTGCTGTCGAAAAGGGCACCCGTCTCATTTCCACCTTCTCCTTGAAATGGTCCGACAATTCCCTGGTCGGTTCCAGGCGGCTGGCTGGCCCCTTTGCCTATGCCAACCTGCCATATGTCAAGGAACCAGTGCCTATGGCGATTGTCTTCCGAGCACTTGGTATGGTGTCTGACGAGGAGATCCTGAATCACATTGTGTATGACAAGAATGATACACAGATGCTAGAGCTCTTGAAACCTAGCATCGAGGAAGGTTCCATCATTCAAGACCGGGATACCGCTCTCGACTGGATCGCTAGACGAGGAAACTCGTCGGGTGTGAAGGAGAAGCGCATCAAGTTTGCGCGAGACATTATACAGCGTGAATTCCTACCCCACATCTCTCAGAGAGAGGGTCATGAGACGAGAAAGGCTTTCTTCTTTGGCTATATGGTACACCGTCTTCTACAGTGCGTTCTCGGCAGACGAGACGAGGACGATCGCGACCATTTCGGAAAGAAGAGGTTGGATCTTGCAGGACCTCTTATCGCCAATTTGTTCCGAATCCTGTTCCTCAAACTCACGAAGGATATTTACCGGTATCTGCAAAAATGTGTGGAGACTGACGCGGAGTTCATGGTTCCCTTGGCAATCAAAGCCAGTATCATCACCAACGGTCTGAAGTATTCTCTGGCTACCGGAAACTGGGGTGATCAGAAAAAGGCTGCCTCTGCCAAGGCTGGTGTATCGCAGGTGCTGAACCGTTACACATACGCTTCCACACTATCTCATTTGCGTCGAACAAACACCCCTGTCGGTCGAGATGGTAAATTGGCCAAACCGCGTCAGCTCCATAACACGCATTGGGGCTTGGTTTGTCCTGCTGAAACTCCAGAAGGGCAGGCTTGTGGTTTGGTGAAGAACCTTTCTCTGATGTGTTACGTTAGTGTGGGTAGCGATGCCACGCCGATTACGGATTTCATGCAGCAGAGAAACATGGAAAACCTTGAAGAGTACGACCCGGTTGCTAATCCAACGGCTACCAAAGTTTTCGTGAACGGTGTTTGGGTAGGTATACATACCAATCCATCCCAACTGGTTAGTGTGGTGCAGCAACTTAGGCGGAATGGTACACTATCCTATGAGATGAGTCTCATTCGTGATATTCGTGACCGGGAGTTCAAAATCTTCACTGACGCTGGCCGAGTTATGAGGCCGTTATTTGTCATCGAGTCGGATCCTGAGAAGAATAAAGGAGGACTTGTGCTGAACAAGAGCCATATCCAGCAACTCTACGAGGACAAAGAAAAAGACGTGGCCGGTAAGACTGACGAGGAGATAGCTGAACCGAAATTCGGATGGAAGGGGCTTATCCACAGCGGTGTTGTGGAGTATCTAGACGCTGAGGAAGAAGAATCTGCTATGATTGTCATGACCCCCGAGGACCTGGATGATCACATCAATCTCAAACAAGGATTGCCGCTACAGGATACCACGGGAGGCGACCCCCATAGGCGGATCAAACCCAAGCCAAATCCCGCAGTCAGGGAATACACTCATTGCGAGATCCATCCAAGCATGATTCTTGGTATCTGTGCCAGCATTATCCCTTTCCCCGACCACAACCAGTCTCCTCGTAATACCTACCAATCTGCTATGGGTAAACAAGCCATGGGTGTCGCTCTTACCAATTATGCTCTCCGAATGGAGACCATGATGAATGTCTTGTATTATCCCCAGAAGCCTTTGGCAACGACTCGTTCGATGGAATACCTCAAGTTCCGAGAATTGCCTGCGGGCCAGAATGCCATCGTGGCTATCATGGTTTACTCCGGTTACAATCAAGAAGATTCAGTCATCATGAATCAGAGCAGCATCGACCGAGGTCTTTTCCGAAGCTTGTTCTACCGTGCCTATACTGAGCAGGAAAAGCGCATAGGTATCAACGTCTTAGAACAGTTCGAGAAACCTACGCGCAATGATACACTCAGGCTCAAGCATGGAACGTACGACAAGCTGGATGACGATGGTGTCGTTGCTCCCGGTGTCCGTGTCTCTGGTGATGATATTATCATCGGAAAGACTGCGCCAATCGCTACTGACGCCAAAGAACTCGGCCAGAAGACTTCCATGCACACGAGGCGCGATGTTTCTACACCTCTCCGTAGCACAGAAAACGGCATTGTGGATCAAGTCATTTTCACTACCAACACTGAAGGCCTCCGTTTCGTCAAGGTTAGAACCCGAACAACCAAAGTACCCCAGATCGGTGATAAGTTCGCCTCTCGCCATGGTCAGAAGGGAACCATTGGCATCACCTACCGCCAAGAAGATATGCCCTTCACTCGCGAAGGTCTCACCCCCGATCTTATCATCAATCCGCACGCCATTCCTTCTCGTATGACCATTGCCCATTTGATCGAGTGTCTGCTTTCCAAGGTCGGTGCCTTGAGAGGCTGTGAAGGCGACGCCACCCCCTTCACCGATGTCACCGTGGAGAGTGTCTCTAAGCTCCTCCGCGAACACGGCTATCAATCGCGCGGCTTCGAAGTCATGTACAACGGACACACCGGCAAGAAGCAAGTTGCGCAGGTCTTCTTGGGCCCAACGTACTATCAGCGTCTCCGCCACATGGTTGATGACAAGATCCACGCTCGCGCTCGGGGTCCCCTGCAGATTCTCACCAGGCAGCCTGTGGAGGGTAGGGCTAGAGACGGCGGTCTGCGGTTCGGAGAGATGGAACGCGATTGCATGATTGCGCATGGTGCGGCAGCGTTTTTGAAGGAGAGGTTGTTTGAGGTTAGCGATGCGTATAAGGTGCATATTTGTGATATTTGTGGGTTGATGAGCCCCATTGCGTAAGTTTTTTTTCCGCTATCCCATCCTGCTTCTTTTTTTTTGGAAGAGAGTTGGCGTTGGTACTAATTTTTGGATAGGAAACTCAAGAAGGGCGAGTATGAGTGCCGTCCTTGCCAGAACACGACCAAGATCTCGCAGATCCAGATCCCATATGCGGCGAAGCTTTTGTTCCAGGAGCTTATGAGTATGAATATTGCGGCGCGCATGTTTACGACTAGGACGGGGATTAGTGTGAGGGATCCTTAGAGAAGATATCGTCGACGCGATTGCTTTGGCCACAAAATATCTTCCTCTTTTAAGGGATTTTTCTTCTTCCCATATATTCGATGACCGTTCTCATCGCCCCATTGCGATTTCCACGCCCGATATCCTCCGCAGATGTTATCACCTAAGTACTTGCGGTCAAGTCTTGCATCCAGAAGCATCCGTCATACTGGTGACCGTCTTGGGGAGTTTGAATATTCGGGCAGTTTCCATACTTTCTGTTCTGCATTACACAGGCGTTAATCCCTTTCGTTGGGATGGTTGGTAACCTAACGATAGTTCACCAGGGAAATACAGCTAGGCGTTGGTGGAAACAGAACTGAATATTGAAATTGAGGCTCACCTGCCATTTTTTGTATAATAATTCTTCTTTAGCTTTAAATGGTTGCTTTGAATGATTTCTGTCCCCTCGCTTTGTGATCCGCTCCTTCTATATTTCTTCCCGCGTCTGTAGAACCTTCACGCTCAAGCAAAGAAGACAAACATCAGCACTCCCGTCTTCCTAAGAACACCACGCAGCGAATAAAATCGGGTGCGGGCTTCCTCGCTTAGATCTACTATAGATAGCAGAGGTATCGTCTTTTAGTTTTAATGTTTAGTAGCGGTGGCTTGAGAGAACGTGGAGTCAGTATATCCTCATATTTTCTTTCCCGGTTGGCCTCACGCACTAATATAATACCAGTTAGAATCGAGAAGCGCGTCTGTGTTGCTTGCGCGGCCTGGTGGGGATGCCAGAGTAAGTAGGAAGTTTGGATTGTAAGAACAAAGTGACGTCCAGCTCCTAAGCTATCGGGATGATTGTGTTTAACTAGATACGTGATAGTAGGATTCGACGTTAAGGTCGGAAAGAACAGTATTTAAGGTCTCCTAGGGTGACTTAGATGGAGTGATAGAGAAAGTTAATAATTTACACCTTGTGCTATAGATATAGTAATATAGAGGTATTAAAATAAGAGAATGTAGAAGCCCAAAATTCCATTAGAGGTGGTCTTATAAAGCAGGCTGAGATAATTATGAATTCACTTTAAAGGGACTCTCCTCTTAAGTCGAGTTTACTTTGCTCTAAAGCGTTCACTTGCTTAGTAATAATTTACAGCTCTCGCTTAGTGAATCATATGGAATAAAAGGGCGACGTCTTTATTGAAGAAGTATTGTATCGGGCCTGATAGTAGACGATATATCCTAGGGTCTAACAAGTTTGAATACAGGATTTTGGTCGTTGCTTTTGGAATTGGTTTTATTTCGAACATCTGTTCTGAGAGTGGAGTGGGGACGCGTAAAAAAGGACATGAGGGTATAAGTCGATTTATCTATCTAGGGTAAAGAGTGTTTACTAAATTCAAATTTCCTTAGTAAGATCCCTCGTCCGATTTGCGGCATATGAACACAATTGAATCTAAAGTATTTGGACTGGGTAAACATCACATCGGGGTAGGAGATTGATCCTTCGGTTTTGTGACAAGCTAGATAATGAGGCTTTGGTTTCGCTAGTTTTGCTAATTTAATAATAGTGTGTTTGCGGAAAGTGGCGGCGATGGAATAGGGGGAAATTTGAATTCGAAGATAATCAGTATAATGGCATTCACCACACTAAAGAGCTCATTAAATTCGTACTTGTTTAGTAATTCACTCTTCTCACCCCCAGCTTTTGGATGAATGGAGTTGGCACCTTAGTCCGTCAAGGATCAAGAAAACATTGAACCAGGCTATATGATTCACTCTGGGTTTCCTACAAATTGGAAAGGCAGGATTTTCCTTTCCCTAGAGCGTAAAAGATTGGTCGTTCTCAGAATTTAGGCTCAGTGATAACGGAGAAGTGGCATAGCTAAGGGGGGGGTGGATATGCAAGTGCTTAGGCCTGATTAGCATCAGTAACAACCACGATATTCACCCACGCTTAGTAATACCACTGATCTGACTCTTAGCATCAGACTGGATTGGTCTTAATGAAGTTGAATAAAATGACTAAATCCGGTATAGTGGATGTGATATAGGGGAACTTTAATACACGTGACGGTAAATAGTGGAGCTATTCATGATTCTGTGGTCTTAGGAACAGTCAGAGGTTGGTGAGAGCTCCTGAGTGGAGTTCCCTTTCCCGCGCACGTGATCGCAGCCACCTTACCGGTTTGTAGCGTAGAAAATGATATTTTCTCAATCACACCATCGTCCCGCCATCAGTAATTAATAATAATTCAATTTGACGCGCTACCTAGTTTCCAATTGGGTCTATGAACACGAAATATCAATGCTTTAGAGCAAAGTAAACCCGACTAAGTCAGAGAGTCCCTCCAGAGTCCACAACCCTTGCTTTTTCTTTCATAGATACATTTCAATCATTACTTACTAGTTCCATATCAGCCAGTGCTGCCACCCATGCAACAGAAGGGTTATTATGGTGCGGCCTGGGTTAGTTAGAAGGGCGCCCAGTCCCCTATACTCTTTTTTATAATGGCCTTTGTAACTTGGAAGTGTTCAAGTATGTTTGTTCCTAGTAGCCATTGTGCAGTAACTTTTGCCATTCTCTTCTCCTTTGGTATCTCCTGGAGCTCTGTAGTACCTGTATTTAGGAGGAGATTCGCACAGGGCTGGTATAGTTGGGGTAAAATGCTAGGACATGTTGGAGTGTCTGCCGTCCAGTCCTACATGGACAGCCGGGGGTAATTCCTGGAACTCCAATCCTCGCCAGACAATCATTTTGTCCAAGGACTTCTGTACGGAGTAGAAATACTGTAGTTGCTTCATGTTTAGGGAGAACGTCATAGAGGTGAAGCGGTTGGGTTTCCCACATTCCCGACCAGGTGATTGCGGCACGATCAGCTTTATTGGCTTCCTGCTGCCACCTCTCCTTCCATGCAACCATAATCGCCTTGTCAATAGCCACGTGCTTAAGATGCTATGAGAGTGTTTGTCCTAACCTAAAACCCGCTCTTCTTATATTCTTATATTCTTTAATTACTTCTTGTGCTCAGGAACTAAACTAGTCAATTCCAGCGGAGGCTTTTTCAACCCGGCGGGTAGGACGTCCCCTTCTGCGGTACTTCCAAATTCGCCTAGCTATTATCCAAACCTTTTCGATATTTTCCTTGATTTCCTTTGTGGCTGGATGGCCCTCAGTAATTAAGACCGTGCTTCTCCCAAAATAATAAAACCATGCACTCCTTCACTATTCTAAGCAACAGAAGCTGTTTGACAGATTTTATCACAAATTGGTAAGAAGGCGATCGTGCGAGCAGTGATAGGTAGCAGGGAATTCGGGACTCAAGTATTAGAGCCTTAGTGTGGTACATATGGTATATACACATATTTTGGAAGTTGGAAACGTGGGAATCCCCCTGACCACTTACCGCATATTCACTCTTATTCCTCTTTACCCCTTCTACTGTTAAGAGACTTTTAAACCTAATACTCCGGACTTTCTACTAAATGTACCAAACTTACCATTGTCTCATCCCCAGTTAAACTTTCTTTCTGCTGTGAATTCGCATATGCGTAAGTCAAGTTATCGAGAAGAAAGGTAGGAGCAGAAGGGTAATATATGACATTTGTCACAGCAATTGACGGATTTTAAGAAACTTCATAATTAGGCATCTTGAAATCAGTGAACTGAAAACTTGGAGGAATAGCTGGGTGGCTGGCCAACCTCCTATTCACACTGTTATCCCATTCCAATCCGTCCTTCCAAAACTACACTGATATACACTCCACCAATCGACACCTAACCTAAGATACGCACTTTTTTTTTTCGAAGACAAGCCGTACCCTTTTTTTCCTTTAACAATTTGTGTATCTAGAAGACGAGATATAAAAAGAGGAGGTAGATCGAAAGGGGAGTATAACGACTTCTGCAGCAATCAACAGCGTCAAGAACCTCCTAATTATGCAGGTTGACTTGAGCGGAATGGGTGCGGGAAATAGTGAGGAGGGTGGCCTCACATTCACCTTCAATTTTCTTTCCTCTACGGTAGCCACCATTAATTCACATGTGATTATTAATGTTTCCCGTTCGATTCTTGGATATCTGGGGTTTCAAATCATTAATTTCTGTGATATCCGATGGTTTGGAGATTCATTCGTGCAAACGGCGATGGAAGGTTAAACAGATATGAAGACATTTGGTGAAGATTTCTGGACTTTGGGTGTACAGTATGTAGATCCCATTGTAGTTCTTGGTAGTATCTTTCTGACATTAAGGCGTGTAACTAAAAGTGACGGAATTGATTCAATGTATGAAGAGGTGTGTATGAGATGAGATAACTATATAGGTAGGGTATTGTCATAAGCAAAAACGGACATGGACAAGTCGGCAAAAAAGTTCACTGTACTTCACGATATATGAGTGATAAAATCAAAGCACATCACAAGCAAAGAGCCTCAAAAGCCCCCGGGAACCTTTCCCGCTTTCGTCAGCTCTCGTCACGCCCCGTCAACCACATTCGTCATCCACGCCCCTCATATTACTCCTCGGCCTCACTTGTACTCTTATCCATCAAAATTTCCAGTCTATACAACAGCCTTCTATCCTCCAATTACAGCCTCTTCCGCCGCTACCACATCGCAACCAGCACACCGGGGAATGGCATCCGCATCCGCCTGGCACCACCAAAACGCACAGCATAGTGCAGAATAATCTGTTTACATCGACACCACATGAGCCCGTTCTTGCCTTGTGCGAAGCGGAGGACGTTCAAATGGGGGGGTATCCCCGTGCGTGTTGTCAAATCTGTCGGCGGTGTCGGGAATGTCAGCGGTGGTAGTGTCCTCTGTGGGCGTAAGTGGAGTGGGGGCATAAAAATACCACCTCACACAAAAGTCACGGTAATGTACCTCTGAAAAGTGTATGTGGTGCATGAAAGTGGTGGGTGATGCATTTTGTACGACTTGGTCATCTGGGCATGTTCGAAAGAAGGCTCTGCCCCCACGACGAAATCTCGGGATTTTTGATGGCGCTGCAAGCGCGGATTGCACGAGCGCGAGCTCGAGTTCTTTGCGTCAGTGAAGCTGGGTTATGCTTGCTTGGGCAATACTCTTTTTGAACGTACATTCAGCGGGTCGACGATGATGGGATGTACCGCATGGGAAAATGGTAGTATCAACGTAAGTGGACGTTAGCCAGATGCGCCGTTGTTTCGATTATTCAATTCCAATTCGATTTCTTATTTATCCCATTCAATGCTCCCCCAATTATCCGTACACTTGCGTGATGTACACGGCCCATATGCTGGAATTTTCCGAAACCGACATGATCGGGCCCTTTAAAGCGAAAGAATGGTATTTCGAAGTGGCACTGAACAATAAAAGAAAAGATTCCTCTCAAAGGAGGTTCCAAATACGGATAAACCAAAGGAGTGGCCCTGGCGTAGTCCCCTCGATACCGTACTATCACCGGTATTTATCGGGGACGAATGGTGTGTGCAAGAAAGCAAATAGAATGCTGAGAGTAAAGAAATGCGGTGTAGAAATGCGGACCACACATTTTTGGGGGAGTAATGATGATATGATAGAGCATCAACGCGTAAAAAAATCGCCCATATTAGAATAGCCGTTTCAAGAGTCCAGTAATAAAAGAGAAATTTTTGTCGATGCCGCACATGTTGAAAAGAGTCCCGGTCCCAGATCTTGAGGTGAAATAGAGTTGCGCCGTCCTTGATGCAAATGAACCTTTTATCCCTTTTGGAATCAGTGATGTTATGAAGGTAAATCCCAAAATGGAGATAAGACAGTCGTGCTGCCATTGAAGATGGTGTTGAATGTCGCACCAGATCCGAGGAGAATGCCGCGCGGTTGAATCGATGAATTATTAGGCCGCTTAAAAAGAAATGATGAAAACGGTGAGAAGGATTACATGAAAACGGCTGGTATCTACCTAATGCTGGCTACTGTATACAGACGAGATGCTGAAGGTCAGAAATCGGGGATGGAAATCGATAGACCAGATTCTGACAAAGGGAACGGTATCCAGAACCCAGATTATGAGAAACCGCGGTTAAGGCTTGACATGGACGATTGATGCGTGGGCCCATTCCGTGTATCGAACGATCCACGTCGTAACGCCTCGAAGGCGGCTGCATTTTGTGGTTGAGGATGTCCCAGTGGAGAATAGCTTTGACCGCTAACCAGTGTAGACTCGCCGCCCACATCTCCCATTGAACCGCCTTTCGAAGTGCTATCGCTGCTGAAGCTATAAAGATTGGTCTGAGAGTTTTCTCGAGACATCAAGCTCACAGTCTCTGTCGACGAAGATGTGGGCAGCGTATAATTTCGGAAATTGGAATACGTTGCGCTGGTAGCAGGAGCCGGCATCGAGTTAAGCAATGTTGATGTACTGAAGTTCAGCTGAGGACGGGGACTTGTAGGGCTAGCGGCTGCGCTATTAGGTGGGTATGCTAACATGGCGTCGTTAATATTAGCTATGGTCGCATAGTCTTTTGGATCTGATGAAGTTACAAGTTCAGCCGAAGTCTGGTCTACAACGCCGGTAGCATAAACGTCGTTAGCACTCATAGTTGGCGCACCGTTCATAACATGGGAGGGAGGCAGGGCGCGGGTCTGCATCTGATCCACCGCGTTTGTTGTGACTTGTCCACGAGTAGGCTGCGGGAATGGAAGCTGTCGCTGGGGTACCGCAACATCTCCCATCTGTCTTCGATGCGGCCTCTGCGAAAGAGAAATTGGCAGGGTCGTCTCGAGAGAAGTCATATTCAGCGGCGAAGCTCCTTCTCCCGTTGTTGGTGGCCGTATGCCGGCGGTTGAGATATAAGGCAAACCAGTCGTGGCACAAGATGAGGTCATCGGAGCCTCCTGGTCGAGGTAGGTACCCGTTGCATTCAGGAATGGTCTTGGGCTGTGTGGGTTCCAGCGATAACTGTCATTATATACATTTGCCACTGTGTTTTGGCTGGGCAAATAATTATGGTCTAAGCCATAGTTCTCTGCCACTGGCGAAGTCTCCTCTGAGCATGGAATAGTCCAGGTGGTCCGGTAGGGTGGCTTGGTACTGATATTCGGGAACTGGTTCGAATTGAACGGTCTGGAATATAAGGGATTACCCGCAGAATATATTGGGATCATCCCATTGTATACGGTGCCCAGGCTATTGGCCGCATGTTGATTCAAATCCGTCATCACTTTAGACACTTCGTCTGATCCGACCTACGGACACGATGAGCTTCACCTCTAAGAGTTGTTCAATGTCAACTTACACGGTGGAATTGGCATTGCTTAATGTCAGCTTGCGCAGCCTTGCAATTCTGACATCCACTTCCATCTCCAGGATCTCCGCTGCAGCGAATCTTTCTCTTCCGACAACGAGCACACTATATATCTGATTAGCTGACTGCGGTTTCAAGGGAAGGCAAATACGCGGCATGTTTATAGACCGCCACAAGAGCGACTTACAGCTACTGCGATTCGTCGCCGCGCCTGGGCTGACTCTGGAGGAGTTTCTTCCCCGCCCATATTAGCTCTCGAGCGCACCCCAAGTGGACATCCGCGAGGGTCCGGCCTTGACCCATGAGCAGCAGCGAGAGGAGAGTTACGATCGACGTAGTAGCATTGCGGATATGCAAAATTGCCGTTGTGAGGATACTGACGGAGTTGCATGTCGTAATCCATGATGTTCCTGTACGCCAATTAGACAAACTTGGCCGTAGAGAAGGGCTCGCACAATACGCACTGCAAGTAGTCTCGAAACGAAAACACCGGAAGTTTGTCTGATGCGTCGAGAGAAAAATTCCGATTCGACGTTTGGTAATGATTGACTTCAAGGATAGTACCTTTCTCGACCCGTGGCTGAAGAGCCTCCCAGCACGTTGCCTTTCGAAAAGCTTGTGTTTATGAACAGCCTGGACAGATAAATTATCAATTTCGGGGTTGTAAAGTTTATACCCGAAGGCAGGTATCTGAAGTAAGACTTTTTTGCGCTCTCTCTTGACGGAGGTGCTGATTGCTACCCTCGGCGCAGATTTCGATGTCGACGTGGCTGAAGGTATTAGGACAATGTTCAATGCTTAAGAAGCATGCTTGTAACTCATCTCTCATGAGAGCCGTGGCTTCTTTGAAGGAAGGCTTGGTTTGCACGGTTTCGACACAAGGTGACTGTTTTGGGGCGAACGGGAGCTTGCAGGTTGATCTGCCGTGCCCAGTACTCTCTGCTGCTTCACACGGACGATGTACTGCAAGTCAAACGGTGTTTGGCTGCGCTTCGCAAGACCATTGATGTAACGGGACACAGGTAGTTGTGTTTCCGTCAAATGGTCATATCAAAGACGATGCTGGGGGCTCGACTGCAGTAGAGACTTCGATTTTATGGGGCTGGATGTACAGAATGTACAGTGGTTAATGATCACCTATTGCCATGGCGGAGTGTTAATCCGTATGAGGCTCTCCATAGACTTCAGAGGAACAAACAAAGGTAACTAATCTAATTCCCCAGGTACTGACGGACGACGAGGACCCCCACTTTCGTAGGAGCTGGGCCCTGTTCAATCAGTGCGTTTGTCTAAGATGATGTCGCACTGCGGGGTCAGCTCTAGAGGCCAGGCCTAATGCCCCTAACATTTTGCAGTGTTATGCGTGCAAGAGGCGGCATCCTCTTTTGCAAGTTGATTTAATAGTACTGGTTTTGTAACGTATAACAGTGCAGCAAACAGAAGAGAAGGCAAGTCTTCGAAGAGCAGTTTCGCATGTCCCTCTGTATTTGTACGGAAATGATATTGAAACCAAACAGAGAAGCTTAGGCAAGCCTGTGAAGCTTTCTTGGAAGCAAGCTGAATGATCAAATCGGAGAGATAATTTGTCCCAGCAGAACTTCCGGTGGCTGTTTCGGATTAGCTAAACACTACAAATCGAGCGGAAAGGGTGGACAGACTGTGTCATGCCATGACTGCTTCTCTGGTCTAAGTGGAAGGGTGTGCTAACTTCGGAAGCACAGTTCTCAAAGACTACCAAAGCCCCAGCAAACAGGCAACGGGGGAGCCTCCCGCAGTGGTATGTAGAGTAATTCCGCCCACATGTGTGGGCCAGGCTTAAAAGAGGGCAGAGGAATCAGCCAGTTTCAAGAGAGAGCCGTGTCTGTGCATACCCGAACGTGTATCATGTTATCTGCCGGAGCATGTCTTTTGACAGCAAAAGTTAACGACCGACAGGGCCCAATATTCGGGGAAGATGCAAGACTTCCACCCGTTCGACCCATGCTACTTCGGGGATTTTATGTCGAACAAAGCTGCTAGATGAAGGGACTTCCATGACCTGCTAGAAGCCGTGGTATAGTAAGTCACAGATACCCTAATCTGCAGAAACTGGGGAGGAAGGAGAAAGAGCCCCGAAGCAGGGGTGGCGGAGAATGCGATACGCCCTCAGACATCCCGGTAAAGGTGACGCTCAGCCCATCTCTCAGCAAGTGATGTATGCAGGGGGTCTGGTATGTTGTACTGAACGCTACCTATCATCCGTACGAAAGGCTCTCGAAAATGCATGAAGAAGATGGTGTGAACTTTTTGCTTTCACCATATTAGCCCAGTGGCGCAAAAACGAGGGGGAGGGGGAAGGCTTGCTGTGAATACAGGGGGTAGCAAACAAGTCATGTATCATACCAGTATGCTCCAGGTCTCCAGTCAACGCAGCGTTTCACGTCCTCGTGCAAACTGAAGTGACATCTCAAGCTGTCAGTTCTAGTGGTTCTTCCATTGTTTTCACTGTCCAGGCTTTTATTCCAGAAGATTCCAAATGGGACACCGAGAAGTTAGAAGCAGCTCTTCACAGGCAAACTAGTAGACTAGGACATCCCATTTACGATTAAGAATGTGCCCCGGGAAATGAAGCCGCGCAGTGAAAACAGGTCAACAGAAAATTCGATTTTGAAGGTGGTTAGACAGACTGAGATAGCTCCTCCACTCACGAGCGCAAGGCAAGGCTACCGTGCCACTTTACTGCATCCGTGGTTTCTCAAGAGCGAGAGGCGCAATGATAGAAGCTTAACAAGGGCCTGTTGAACATCAATGTCACAATGAGGAGGTAATAAAATGTCCTTAATAGTGATCATAGATAAGGTAATCAACGTCTTTGCCGCATGCTGTGCCCAGAAGGTGCTAAAGCTTGCCACAGAGCATCAGGTCTTGACAGGCAGGTTGGGCCAGTGGCTGAGATCCGCCAGAAGGTTGGGTCGTATGAGCATCCATTGTAGCATCGGATAGGTCACCGCTAATCTTAAAAGCGTTGAGAACGAGCTTTGGCCGCGTGGATTCTGCTCCCCATTGAACAAGAAGAAGTCCTCCAAGGGCAACGCTCCAAGGTTCGGATTGCCATTACGGATGACGCCCTGCCACATTCTGCTGTGCGTGCAGTAAGTGGAAGCAAGTTCCCGTCTTACCGGGGCAGGAGGCCAGAGTAATAGGGAACGGGAAATCTCAACGGCCCGCTCCCACTGACACCCTGACCATGCTCTTCTGTACACTTCCAGAAGTCAGCGGAAAGAACATTTAGTCAGTGTCCTTTGCTTGTAGATGCTCGATCTTGCGAGTCGCGCTCCAGGTTCTCCCACTCTTTAGCTGCAGATGGACGGTTGACCCGGCCTGGGAGGGAAGAACACGTATTTCAGAGAAAGGCTGAAGAACGTTGCCTAACAATATTTGAAGAACAATTGACAATGAAAGAGATTGGAGCAAAATGAAACGGGGTGGTACTTGAGTACGTCTAGCTTTGAGGGTTGCACTAGAGTGATGAAGTAGGAAACTCGCTGAGTAAGCAGGTACCTGGAACAACAGAGTCCCCGCTCTCCGGCGCGGCTCATCATCATCGTCGGAGGTCTCAACTCTCACAGCTTCAAACACAACACCCCGCAATACGCACCACCATGTCTGTACTCTTGGAGACATCTGTCGGTGACATTGTCATTGACCTTCTCGTCGCCGAGGCCCCCAAATCCTGCGAAAAGTAAGCGAGCCCTGTACTTGTTTGTCGTCCTATTCCTTCGCCTGCATCTCACACCTCATGTTTGTCATCCGCTTCTTCGAAGAAAGCTGAGCACAAGACAGATACTAACGCCTTGGCTCTGTCATCTAGCTTCCTCAAGCTATGCAAGATCAAGTACTACAATTTCTCGCCCGTCTACAACGTACAACCGAACTTCTCCTTTCAAACCGGCGACCCAATTGGTCCAGGCTCGACGGACAGTGATGGCGGCTCCTCTATCTGGGGGATCTTGAACCCAGGCCAACCAGGGAAGAAGACATTCAGACCCGAATACCACCCCAGACTGAAACATGTGGAGCGGGGAACTGTTAGCATGGCTACTGCGCCTGCGCCAAACGACCCTGAGGAGCGTTTGGCAGGCAGCCAGTTTCTCATAACGCTGGGAGAGAATGTAGACTTCCTCGATGGCAAAGCCGCCCCATTTGGCACCGTAGTCGAAGGTTTCGATGCCCTTGAGAAGATCAACACCGCCTTCATCGATGACGCCGGCCGACCTCTCAGAGATATCCGCATACTCCACACGGCCATCCTCGACGACCCCTTCGACGACCCATCCGGCCTCAATGCGCCTCCTCAGAGCCCCCTTCCTTCCCAAGCCCAACTGGCAACAGTTCGCATCGCCCACGACGAAGAACTCAAAGAAGAAGAAGACCAAGAAACCATGGAGCGCATCAGGCGCGAACGCGAAGCCCGTGCCCAAGCCCTCACCCTCGAAATGGTTGGCGACCTCCCCTTCGCCGAAGTGAAACCCCCCGAAAACGTCCTCTTCGTTTGCAAACTCAACCCCGTGACCCAAGACGAAGACCTCGAATTGATTTTCTCGCGCTTCGGCAAAATCTTGAGTTGCGAAGTCATTCGTGATAAGCGGACGGGTGATAGTTTACAGTACGCGTTCATTGAATTTGAGGAGAGGAAGGATTGCGAACAGGCGTATTTCAAAATGGATGGTGTCTTGATTGACGATCATCGTATCCACGTCGATTTCTCCCAGAGCGTTTCGAGGTTGTCGGACACATGGCGTGATGCCACGAATGCCAAGCGCAAACGGCAGGGCGGTGGTTTCGGCGGCATCGAAAACCTCGAAAAGCGCCGTCATTACCGCGCCGAGGATACCGGACGTTTACAGAGTGATCGATACGGACTTGTTCGCGATCCGGAAGAAGAAAAGGCGAGGGCGGAGGATAGTAAACGCTTTGAGGAGTCCCGTGTGAAACAGGACGGGGCGAGTGAGCCATCGAGACGAGACGACAGGCGTGAACCTCACAGCTACAAGCCCCACGAACGCACCGACGACAATGGCGGTAGTGTCTGGAAAGCCGAACCTAGAGCTCGAGAAGCGCAACGGGATCCCGATGCTCGGAGACGCGAGGAGCGACGGAGTAACTACCATGATGATCGGTGGCGAAGAGATCGGAGTCGGAGCCCGGGGAGGGAGAGGAGGAGGGGTGGGGATGGGAGGTATGAGGATGAGAAGCCGAGGAGGCAGAGAAGTCGGAGTAGGGAGAGACATAGGCATAGGAGGGATGATAGAGGGGAGAAGAGGGGATATGATAGTTATCGGGAGGGGGATCGACATAGGGGGGAGAGGAGGAGGAGAGATTAGGGGTTTGAAGTATCTGGGTAGGAGTCAGTTTGGATGCTTTGTATGTTTATCTGTATTGGGTATTGGTATTGGATTGGAAACGGAAGGGAAGGATATGGACTTGCAAGCGCTGCTCAGTGTTAATTCGAGTTCGTGGGATCTGCTAAGATATAGCCACTTCTAGACTGGCTTTGAGCCGTTGCAAACTCAAAGCCTCGTCGTTCATATGTGGTCTATGTAGCGGATAATTATATAATCTCATAGTTATAAGGACGGTTTTGATATCAACAGGAAATACAAGGATTGGGGTAGGAATGAACTTAAAACAACAGATTATCACATTCAGTCTCTCTTTACTCATTCTATATCACCCTTGGTACTTGATATACATTCCTACATTCCCTCGTACCTATTGATGCGTTTTCCCTCGCACCTATATCTACCGCAGCCCTGCCCCCAAAAGCCTTCGCTCCAGCTTCAGTCTCAAAATAAAAGTAATTCATAGTAACTCGAAACTAACATATACTTCAATCTCACCTATCGGTTTGCCTTGTGTACTAGTATAACATTAGCGAAAACGATTACAGATTCATGCATCACCTAGTGCCATTAAGTTACATTTGAAGGTCTAGTAGCTATCAAGAAGCTAAAAAGCACTTCATCAGGATATCTATTAGGTTTAAACACCACTAAGAGCCTCCAACCCCATTTCACTTTTCGGCGTCATACATACAAGTCATGAACTATATCGTAGCTCATGATAAGGGAAAGTCGTATTGTGTCGTGCACAGTAGGTATCCTCCGGGAATCTCAATCGAACAACCGTAACTCCGAAGCCATGCCCCATCCGTAAAAACAAATTCCCTCCGCTCCACACCAAGAAAGAGGGGAGGTAACACTAGGCGAACAGTAGAAGGATCATCAGGCTCCTTAATCGCTCCTTAAAACACGATCAATCAAACCCCCAAAGTTGCGCCTGCAAAGACCCCTAACTCCTATCCTGCGCATCCGCACCCCCAGAAAACGCAACAATGATCGCATCATTACGAAATTCGAAACAGAAACCTAAAGGAAACATAAAGTCGTCGTCGGCGCCCGGTGTCAATCGTAATCTCAGTTGACATCCATGCCGTCTTCATCGCCATCATCCTCGCCTTCGTCGTCCGCAGCCGTGACCATGCCTGTAGAAATCTGCTTGCGTTCCCTACCGAAAGACGGCCGCTGGCCTAGCTGACCCAAAATCTCTAATTCCTCCCCGCCCAGGATTCGAGCATCCTGGTCAGCCTCCTGGCAGAGTTCGACGAGGCTCCGGGGATGCAGGTTCATGAAGCCTTGGGTACGGCAAACGCGACCAAAGTAGTACATGCAGAATGATGCGGCGCGACGCTTCAGCCAGTCTTCGCCGGCAGTCCCCGCTCGCTCCCAGATAGTTGCGGCGTGTTCCACATCAAGTTCTCTGGCGAGACGGTTCACGCAAAGGAGGCGGAGACGGGGCATATCGTAGATGTTGGACATGACCAACATGCCTGCAACATCGTTGAGCGTGGGACCGTTGGGCGGATGCTCTGTGATGCTATCCGTATACAGGTAAAACAAGAAGGCGCGGACGGCGGAGTATGGCTCCGGGATATGCATCTTCCCTGAATGGTATTCCGCCATCTTCGCAGCCCAGAGACGAGCAAAATGTGGCCAGCGAGCATGGAGAATCAGTTTGTGAACGTGGATGGGACGAGACACAGGCCGCGGAGTAGCGGCACCAGTAGATGCGTCGCCCGCTTCCGTCACAGACGACGTCTCAGTGTAGTCTTCGTCATCAGGATCCGCAGTGATAATGAAATCAGCGCCGCTACCTGTCTCGGGAGCTTGATCAAATGTTGTAGACAAATCTGCTCCTATTCCCGAAAGGTACGACGAGACGTTGGCATCAGAAGATGGGATTTTTGAACCCTGATTGAAAGCCAGCTCATTGCCGAGCAGACCGAATTTGCGGAGGTCAATAGCAAGCACGTCACTCAGGTATTCGCCATTGGCAGCGCCGGTAGCATCATTGTTTGCTGCGACCGGGCATCCGAGAAGCCAAGCATGGGTTCCTTCAGGGTTAATGGTGCAGTAATGCCAGCGGTAGTTGGGGCTGAAGAGATCTTTACCGTCTGCGAATTTTTGCCACCGAAGAGTATCGAGCTCTAGTCCGGACAAACTTGTCTCGCACGAAATCTCAAAAGGGGTGACGAAATCCAGGAGACAACCAGAAGAGAAGACGTGGAAATGCATACCCAATGCTTGGCTTGGCAAGTTGGGACTGGAGACGAACTTGACGGAAGATACTGAGCCTGGAGGGGCATAAGGGTACCTACCCTGCGTCAACTGGCTGGGATAGGACTGGATACCAGAATTTGCTGCATAGCCCGTGTTGCCCGTGGCTACTTGGTTGTTGAGAGAAGCGGGTTGACGTTGATACCTTGAGGAAATGAGTTGTCTGTCGCCAGTTCCATAAAGCATAGCATGTTCAAACCCTGGGCTGCCGCGAAGGTCAAGCCACCATATTTCATTGTTCTTCTCCATCTCATCGTTGAATCCTCCGAATATCCAGATACGTCCATCCCAAACCCAACAAGCATGATCGTACCGAGGAACGAACCGCCACGCGCGAGACCAGGTCCAAGTTTTCAGGTCTAGATAGCAGATGTCATCCAAGATATTGTCGTGTGAGGTCTGACCACCGCTGATGTACAATTTATCGTCATGAATAACGGCGGCGTGCCTAGCTCGGCCCCTAGGGGGTGTCCCATGCAGCTCAGGTTGTGTCCAATGGGCCGTTTTGAGATCGAAGATAATGACATCAGACAAGTGAGCACGATGCTCGTTCTCTCCCCCAAACACCAGAAGTTTATCACCCTGCCACAGACTGGCCGTATGACCTAGTAACTGTCAGGAACACAATTCCACATAACAGATTGGACACTTGGAACCCACCCATTCGTACACCAGGGATATCGCCATAGTTGTCGACAAGGTTCCACTGGCGGGAGGCTAAGTTGAGACGGAGAACATGGTTGTAGACTAAAAATAATGTCAGTCAATTGAACATGTAAGCCCACAATTTGAGGGAACGACCTTCATCAGTATACTGGTCAAATCCCCCGAAAGCATATATTTGATCATTGCCAACATATGTTACCGACGCATTCATGAGACAAGCGGGCTTGGCACCAATTGTGGAGATGATTTTTGGTTTGTAACTCTCCGCAGAAGCAGGAGACTTTCGATTCCTGGAGGGACTACCGGACATGGTGTGTGATCTATTGGAGGGGCCAGGAACAGTTGTGGTTGTAAGAAAAGTAGAGGTTGCGGTAGAGGGGTTGATGGGAATGGAGTTGATGGGAACGGAGGTGGTGTTGCTGGCGAAGAGGGAAGCGGATGATTGTGCCATGAAGAAACGTGGGGATTGGATTAAACGGAAGCGACTGACATGGAGTGTGAGAATGAAGAAGTTTAATGTACTTTGTGGAGAATGGTGAGGCGGATGAATAGTTTGTAAATGAGGCTGAAGACGGTGTCAGCCTGCAGTGTAAGGAAGGTGGAGGGAAGCAGGCGGTGAAGCGGACAAAGCCTGGCAGAATCCGGGGATGAGATGGACAAATATCGGAAGCGATGGTTTCTCCGATCCGACACTAAAATGTCGCGAAATAGAAGTCTGTTGACACGTGATGACGTCTTGCCAAGTCGCGCAGCTTCGTTGTCGCCCGGTCAACCATAGCGAAATAAACAAATCTACTTAAACCATAAACACCCTTCCCTTTTCTCTCTCCTTCTTCATACCACCCTACCACTCTCACCACTCTCCGTCTTCCTCTACATCTTCCATCCGTCTCTTCATCTTCCAAAAAGCTCAACATTTGCATTCAAATCAATACTACTTGCATTGATTACACCATTGTCTAAATACTAATAATTCTTTTACTGCAGCATTGAACAAAAATAAGAGTATGTACACCACAGGATTCCCTCATATGAACATCTACTTACCCATCCCCAGAAAATCAGAAACAGGAGTTGAGTAATCATGGCCAGCCCAGCAGTCTTGACTCCGGTCAAGAGCCGTTCCTCCATCTTCTCCACCCGTACCGCCGGCGGTCGGATGCCATTGACACCCTCTCCCCGTACCCCACGATCACAGAAACAAGATGTCTCCGGTGCACAAGAGTCTATCCATGGCGGCAACCTCATGTCCAAGTTCACACGGTCTATTTCCAAGACCTCCGTCAGAGATTCGCCCAAGTCAAACATCGCCCGTGCAGCCAAAAACTCTCCAAGATATTTGGAACTTGGCGTTTCAGACTGGACATTGACTGGAACGGGCACGACAACCACGACAACTAAGACACCTGCAAAGTCAAGGAAGGACCCCTCCATCCGCCCTCGCCCAAACAAGACTAGGATTGCATACAACACCGCAGACCGTTTCATTCCAAACCGGTCGGCGAGTGAAGCGATCTGCAACGTCAGCACAGGCAAGCTCAACCTCGATAACCGCCCTAAGTCAAGCTCCAGCGAAGGTTCCGCAGTGTTGGCCACTGCTGCTTCTGCTTTCGATATGGGCGGTCGGGGCTCAGAAGAGGATGCTACCTTGTCTCTTGAAGGCCTCAGTCTTGAAGATGATGACGAAGAAGGCAGGCCCCAGCCCAAGCCTACTCCAGACGCTGTGGCCTATCAGTCTTCTCTAGCATCAGCATGCGGTGTGAACCTCAACACCCGCATTCTCGCATTCAAGCCCGCCGCTCCCGAATCATCCAAGCCCATCGATCTTCGTTCCCAGTACAATCGTCCCCTCAAGCCTGCCAATAGCACCAATGCACAATTCCGTCGTCGTGTCCCTACTGCGCCCGAGCGGGTTCTCGATGCCCCTGGTCTCGTTGACGACTACTACCTCAACCTCTTGGACTGGTCCTCCGGCAACCAGGTCGCCATTGGCCTGGAGCGTTCCGTCTACGTCTGGTCCGCCGATACTGGCTCCGTTGCTTCCCTTCTCGAGTGCCCACAGGACACTTACATCTCCTCGGTCAAGTGGTCCGGTGACGGCGCCTACGTCGGTGTTGGCCTCGGCACGGGTGAAGTCCAGATCTGGGACGTCGAGGAGCAGACCAAGCTCCGCAGCATGTTCGGTCACGAGTCCCGCGTCGGCGTCATGGGCTGGAACAAGCACATCCTCTCCACCGGTGCCCGCTCCGGCCTTGTCTTCAACCACGACGTCCGCGTCGCCCAGCACAAGGTCGCGGAGCTCGTGTCCCACACTGGCGAGGTCTGCGGTTTGGAATGGCGCGCCGATGGTGCTCAGCTCGCTACTGGTGCCAACGACAATCTCGTCTCTATCTGGGATGCTCGCTCCTTGGCTGCTCCCAAGTTCACCAAGACAAACCACCGTGCTGCTGTCAAGGCCCTGTCTTGGTGTCCATGGCAATCCAACCTGCTCGCCACCGGCGGCGGCTCCAACGACCGTCAAATCTACTTCTGGAACACCACCACCGGTGCTCGCATCAACCACATCCCGACCGACTCCCAGGTCACCAGTTTGAGATGGAGCACGCACTACAAGGAGATTGTCTCCACCGGTGGCTTCCCCGACAACAGTCTTAGCATCTGGAGCTACCCATCTGGAGTCAAGAACGTCGAGATCCCGGCTCATGAGTCCAGGGTTCTCCATAGCTGTCTCAGCCCTGATGGTCAGATGCTGGCGACGGCCGCGGCAGATGAGAGTTTGAAGTTTTGGAAGGTGTTTGAGAAAAAACCAGGGCAGGCTAGCGTTGCGCAGCAAGGAAGCGCGAGTGCGAAGGCGACGGTTGTTAGGCAGATGACCATTCGTTAGGGTAGAGAATGGGGAAGTGAGCAGTGGGCTCAGAGAAGGGAAAGCATGTCTTGCGTTATTAAAAAAAAAAAGAAACGGTCAACATGGCCCAGGTTCTAGGGTTCTAGGACATTGTTATGACAGCATCAGTACGACAATTATTCGACAACAGAAGGCTCGCGCAATGGAGCAGCACCTTCGGAAGAAAGGAAAGGAAACCGACTCTACGCGCAATGGTAAGTATCTATCTCGTTTGGGTTATGTGCGGTCTATCAGCCACCCACATTTTCACACCCTCGGAAATCACGGTACAGGGCATGGCGACGGCGTTAGTGTTTCGATCGAGATACCCTTACGATTGCCAATGACGCTTGGAATGACGGTCATGTCTTGTTATTAGTTGGGAAAGTTGTGTTTTTCGGGGTTTCAAGATGAAATGATGGGGGAGTTCGTAAATTGGGGAGCGTCAATGATAGGCGAGATCAAACAATTTGTGAATTTCGAGTGATGTGAAGTGATGTGATGTGATGTGCTTGGGTGATGGATAGATTCACATATTGAAGTACGGATGGATCTTTCTATATGTGCTTCTCGTGCCTCATACCTTCTCTACCCTTTCTCCTCCCCAGTGCCCTTTAACCCCTAGAGACATCCATCCCCTTTCTGGAAGTGTCGTACCTCGGTAATAGAGTGAAGACCAGACACTTTAACTAAATAGAACTAGGGATTACTATAACTTTAAGTTTCTAAGGCTGATTCTGATCTCCACCATCAATGCTATAGTATATCTCTGTACACTTTTATATCTAATATCTTTCTATTCCCCTATACGGTGGTCCTTAGGCTCTCGCCCTAGACACGAGTTCTAGCCCACTTCCTTCCCTTCCCTTAACGACTTCCAGTGATTATTAAAAGCTTTAACAGGTCTGAAGAAAAGAGCCTAGATAATAGAGTCTTGGGATGTTTCGTCCACACGTATGTATAGTGGAGGACTAGGAAGCTTCTTCCACGCTTTAACTTCTAGACTTCTCTCTTTATTTAGCTCGAGGACCTCTAAGAGTTTCTAGACTCTCCCCCGTACTTAGTGGAAAGGTGCTTTTTTGTAAGTCGTGCGCAGCTAGGGATAATCAGAAGACTTTAGTATTTAATTGATATCTAAATATGTATTGTCTCCTAGAAGTGCTTTTAGAGACAAATACTTCAAGGTCATATCCGGATCGACTTATGGATTCTAGAGTCAACCGAGTGACCAGGGGAGGAAGTCAGGCTTAGCAAATAAGAGTGAATTAACTCAGGGTTGGTTATCAGGTGTATCGAGACCAAATCAAGAATATATACCTAGGCCACTGCAAAACCTGGCTTCTTTGCTATATTTCCTAAGTTCTTCAAAAGCAAACCGCAGGATAATCAAATCCACCTTTGACGATAGTGCTAACCTTTTCAACCGTATACGACTTCAAAGGAGATATCCAACCTGCTAAACCAGAGGCTCTCCCAACTTCCTTGACAAAGCTCAATTCGAACTCTTTCCACCGAAGCCAAAATGACTCCCACCTACCTCCAAATGAACCTCACATCCCCAAACCCCTCAATCTTCCTCTCCACCACCCTCTCGTTTATCCCGAACTCTGTACAAATTTCATCAAAGCAATGCATACCATCCAGAAAACCAATTAGCGGTAACGCATCCATCTCATAACTTCCACCACTCCCATCACCACTACTCGTCCCTCCCCCTCCCGCATTCCCTGCATTCCCATTAACACTACCAGTTCCATCGTCGTTATCAGGTTCGGCGTCTTCGGACATGGCAGCGGATGTAGCCCTAGCCAGCGTTGACGAAATGGATGGTTTGTGCGAGAGGTTTCCGTTGATGCGCATATCGCGGATAGTAGACGTATCCGAGTTTGGAGGTTGCGGCGGCGGAACCCTCACATGCCCATTCTGTATATGTGGTGGAAGAAAAGCGGAGGAAGGCAGTGTGTTTGCACTAAGACTGCCTGCGATTCCATACCTATGCACGCGGTACAAAAACCCTTTGATTATTCCGAAGGTGATGAAGCGGCGGATGTCGATACCGTGGAGGAGGCCTGTGTTCTCGAGGACGAAGGAGCGGAGAGTGAGGCCTTGACGGAGGGAGGTGTAGAGCGTGATGAGTGTTTCGTGGGTTATCGTGTCGTCGTCTTCTTCCGTGTCGTCAGAATTAGGCGAACCGTTGGTGTCGCGGGAATCTATATATGTGGCTGAAGCTGTGGTCGTGGAGTAGCTCGCTTCGCTAATGCTGATACTAGTACCATGGTGAGCCTCAGAGGAGAGCGATGGTGACCGAGCGTTTTCTCCGGCAAGGTCGGTGTCAGAGGATACCTTTTTCGTCGATGAGCGGCCGATTGAGAGGCGCGGCACCTTGACGTATCTTGCGCATTCGTCGCGCATGCCCTTATCAACTACAAATGTACCTATCTCCGCCGTCGGTGCATAGACGGCGCTGAATTGGAAGATATCGAGGAGCAGGACGCAGCCGTAGTATACGAGGTGTTGTACTGCTTTGCGAGTTAGAGAGAGGTCCGTGTCCGCGAGCTGGGAGATGCGGGAGACGGAGTTGATGCCGTTTATATAAGGAAGAATGCGGGTGAGAGTTAAGTCGGAGGAGATGGGGGAGGTTAAAGAGGAGAGCGATATTGTGAGGAGGGGGACTTGGTAGGGGTGGATGGGGGCCGGTGGAGCGTGGGTCGGGAAGAGCTTGAGATTGATGGTATTGGAGTCATCTGCTACCCGTCAGTATAATCTAGTCTCTCGTCACAGGAATGGATGGCAACATACCGATGGGAATCATGCACTCGCAATAATTATTCAAATCCTCCAATATCATCTCACAAAGCGCATACACCTTCGACCCACCAGCCATGGGCGCAGCGTCCCAAGTCCCGGAGCCACTCATCTTCTCCGTACTCCCATCCAGGCCTCCAAAATGGTGGCTTTCACTGTCGTCCTCCCAAACCCCCTCTTCTTCCCTACTCAAGAAACCCCCCTGCTCCTCCAACCCTCTCAACAACCTCCCCAACTTCCGCACCACTTCTCCCCAACAACCCCAATCCGCCACGCCTTCCTCAATCACCACCGCAAAATTAAACATGAACTCATTGCGTGAGTACTTTCCTTCTCGAATGCAGACTGGGTATCCGATAACGCGATAATGGTTTGTGCAGAAAGTAAGGAGACGGTCGCAGAATTGTTGGGTGGGGATAAGGTAGCTGGTTATAGACTCGAAGGGGAGGAGGGGAGCGGGGAGAGCGCTAGGTGAACTGGATGGGGTGATGCTGCCGTCTGGGACTTGGTGAAGGACGCGGGAACCTGAGGTATGCGTTAGCGGGGATGGGATGGGACAGGACGGATTAAGTACCTTTTTCAGGATGGAATCGAGTGTAGAATATAGCTTGGATCGCACGCGCAGACATTGCGAAGACTGAAAAGGAAAATAGTGAGTGTTGGGCGTGGAACTACATGTTGATTGTTGGAGGAGTGAGGGATGGAGCAGTTGAGGTGGGGAGACGGCGCTGATGCGCGATGGCCCGTGTATTTTAAGCTTAAATTTAGTATTCACCTTGTCTCATAAGCACGGACATAACCTGGGGGAGACCAATGGATGTCCTTCGAAATCGGCATAGAAAACTGAGGTGTTAAGGCAGTTATTTATTTATTTATTTTTTTTTTTTTTAAAAAAAAAAATTAATTGGTCGTTATGGTAATAGTTTAGTAAGGGAGTACAAATAATAGAAGGTTCGACGTAGACTTCAACCCGACCCCTTAAGCCCCCATCTATTCCTGTAACCAACAAACAAAATCCGCACCTCTGAAGAGAGTGTCGAGGGTATAAAGCGTGTAAATCCAATGAAAAATTGCTGCACAAAACCCGAACCATTCAAGAAATACAAGCTAACAACAAGAGCGACCCGCTCGTTCTTCGCAGCTGATAGATTGCCAACCCGAAGAAGATTTTAAACAAGGTCGTTACGCATTAATAATCAGGTTCCTCTGCCCAGTATCCTCGGGGAAGCTCCCAAAGACGAACCGATAAAGATCTCGCATCCAGTTGAATTGGTCGCTTCTTGCCATCCATTGCACAGCCCTGCCGATTTCACTGGCAGTTAGCCTGCGGAGTGGTTGAAGATGTGCATGTTTCAGAGTCGGGTCGGACAAAATGAGTTTCTTGTAGTTTTCGTAAAGCTTGATCTGCCAGTCAGCAGACCCGAAGCTGTTCGAAGGTAGAGCTCTGATGAAATCGGGAAGAGGGGTTTGACGCGAGTAGCCGGTGTTTATTGCTGCTTTGATAATCAAGCCTTTCAAGCGAGCAAGATTGGGATCTTCACGGCCGGCAGTTGCCGTAGAAGAGGTATGATGTGACGTCTCGGAATAGGTAGAGAGGGAAGAGGCGGCAGAAGACCATCGATCATGCGTTCGAGTCTGTCCATTTTCAGGGCCCAAAATAAGTATATTTGGGACATTCTGTTCCTCGGCAGGCGAAAAATCTTCTTCCCGATCGTCGAAGATGGTCGTAGGCGTTTCGGGTTGTATAGGGAGTCCCCGCATGGAGACAGCGGAGTGATAGGATTCGTTCATGCTCGACGAACGTCCAATGGAGCGCTCCGAGCGAGAAGCCTGTGACTGCGAATATGATGCTGACGGAGGAGCGACAAAGGTATACTGAGAGGGCCGAGGGGTGCCGCGTTCAGGCCGCACCTGCGTCCAGCCTTCACGGAATAGATCGCAGAGTTCCCAACAAGCTTGGATAGCTGACACAAGCAGCTCCTCGTCCGCAGATTTACCGTCACGGCTGTTCTGCCGAATACTGAACAACATTTCAGCCAGTGACCAACAAGCATGGAGGAGTGCGTCCGTTTCTTCTGGTAGCGATGTCCTTTGCTTCATAAGCCGATGGCAGAGTGTCAAATAAAAGTCTAGTGTCCGTTCCTGGAACGCGTCCGGTAATGCTCGGTCATGCGCATTGTAAAGATGGTTGTTAAGCTCGAAGCTAACCCTTAGAATTGAGTCCGCAGTTGGGTCAGACCGTTGCCGGACCTCGAATAAAGCTTGGCAGAATTCCCTGCACAGCTCCAGCGTCGGTTTAACCTGGCTGGAATGGTCCTCGTTTTGGGTGTCGTAGAGTTTCTGGCAAAGTCGCCAACAGCTTCGCCAGGCCTGCTCTTGCACGTCCCCTTTCTCGCCTGAGAAGTGGAATATCCTCTCTCGATGGTTACGACTAAGTTTCGCAAGCGTATTGCACAATGTCCAACATTCGCTCAATGCGCTTCGCAGCCCAGCGATCTCCATTTCAGTGTCTTTAATGTCTTGCAGGGCTTCACCCATGGTCTGCGTCCCTATGGAAAAGGACAAGCTTTCCTCTATCGGAAAATCGCTGATTGAGGTCGCGGCTGACATATCGGACGGGCCATTGTCATCCGTCTCTGCAATATCTATAAGGGTTAATACACTGCTAAAGGAGCAATTTCCGGTCTACGTACCGGCAAGACTCATGCTCACCCTACTCCGTCTCCTCTCCTCTTCCACCTCCTGCCGAGTTTGGGCTCTCGGAGTCGTGCGTTCCGAAGGACCAGGTGGGGGAACCGCCGTATCAATTGGATAAGTGTATGTAGAAGAGGTATGCTGCGATGCACGGGTCATATCACCCTCGTCTGTTTCCGAGTACTTTTCAACATCGGGGATCAAATGTGCTTCTGGCGTCTGTGGCGATACGATAACAGTGTTATCCGACCTGGTTTCACTGGAACTTGCGGCTGAAATGGAAGCACGATTCTGTTCAAAAAATCAGCGGCTGTTCCCTATTACTAGGGACCGTAGACGGCAACTGACAAATGATTTATAGTTCGTTGGCGCGTGGATAACTGATTGAGGAGCATCGTCCGAATCAGCGCGAGTTCGCGCGGGTATGGCAGTATCAAGCTTGGAAAGCTGCAGCTGATTAACACTCGCTAGCTCTAAACCCTTTCCACGAGACTTTCCCTCATACCTTCGTATGGCTGTCCTGGCTTGCTGGACTCGTTAAATCCGAAATATTAGTATCCGGAGACCTGATATCGCTCATTCCATCCTCGTTGACTTGGTTGACCTGCGCATCGTCTTCAATCTGCTGGACGTTAGCCTTATCCACCGAGTATAATTGCAGGCGTCTTTACATCCGTGGAGATTGTTCCATTACTATCTACCGGCGAGGGATCCACCGTAGCCGGATAAGGACTGGGAGGCGGTATAAGGTGGTCTTGAGCGTTGCCGGAGGACCTAGAGGGTTCCATTAACACCCTTCTGCCGAAGTGGTACATATATCTATGAGCAAGCAACCTCACCTATTGGAAAATAATTGGCTGAACGGAGCAGGAGAACTGGGAGAGTCGGTATAAGGGCTGAAAGCCGACTTCAAGCCCTGGGTAGGAGACGGCATAAGCTGCGTCACGGTTGCCATAACTCAGGAGCCAACACGATCGCGCGGAGCGCCTGTATTGCCCTGCGCCGTCAGAACCCTATATAAACACTCTGATGGCCTCCAAGTAGGTTACCTTGAATGGACAAGAGACGTGTTTGAGAGTCGCAAGGCTGAGTTGTGAGCTCTACCAGAGAGCGAATCAGGCAATAAGGAGAGCGGTTGAATTGCTGGCAGAGGGAGGACGAGTTTGAAGTTCCGACGAGTGGGATTTGAATCAACAACAGGACTCATGTAGGTACGCGGCTGACGAAGGATATATCGACGATGTTTTGTTTCGATCGAGGGCCACGCCTCGCAAGTACAGTAGAAATCAGGCGTAATGGAAGTGAGAGATGCTGTTGTGGTGGACACGGTCTTGGACATCTCGTCCGAGACTAGCGAGGAGCACCGAACGGCTTCTCCACTCTGGGGGGGAGGGGGGGGGTTGCGGGGGTGCGCCTGAACCCCTCTATCAATTTCATACCCCTTACTCATCGCAACAAATTGTACCTTCCTATCGATAATTAACTTCTCAACTTTTCCCATCCTTCACCATCACTTTTCTCTTGAGTTTCCGGATTATTTCCCCATATTGGAAACTTTTTTTTTCTAGTATCCCTACTCATATGTAAGCAACCTATATAGCGATCTTGGACTTGATCCTCATTATCTCTTGTATTTCTCTAGATTACCACTCGCGACCCCCCCTTCTTTTTTACTAGAAGGATATCCTTCTCGTCTTCCCATAGTCTCTGACTCGTATAGGACGTTAAACCGAATAAATAAATAAATAAAATAAACCTATATAGCGACAATCCTCCAAAGACGCGCTGCGCGTCGAAGTTGAGACAGATTGGCGCTACCAAACGGGCTTCCACCCTACCGGTACACCTGTTCCATATCGTGGGACACGCCGTATGGTACAACATTCACCCCTCACCCAACCACCTACATACCCCCCCCC
>ML994048.1:0-56251 GCA_010093945.1 Delitschia confertaspora ATCC 74209 | reverse complement strand
GGTGGGGAAAAGGCAAAGATTTTGGAATCTAGAGGGACATTCCTCTAGAGTCGGGTTTACTTTGCTCTAAGCATTTGATATTACGTGTTCATAGACCCAATTGGGAACCAGGTAGCACGTTAAATTGAATTATTATTATTATTATTATTATTATTATATTATTATTAAGTCTAGTTTTATGTCCGATACGGTTCCAAGAAGGCTCACGCAGATTCCACTACCTATTTCGGAAAACCCTTTGTAGGGGAAAAACCAGGTTTAGTCCTTGTGCCGTGCCTAGACAGGCCATTCTCCTTCTCAGTTTTGACACATCTGTTGCCACCGCAGTTAGCAGAACCTGCTTGTGCGTATCAAGTTCCATCTATTCCAAGGCCATGAGCGGTTCCAATCTGTCGTCGAGCTGTTCAAAATGCTTTTAGCTAGGTTGAACTGGTCGAGGATTCCTTGCTGTATTAGCCAGGTCGTGACCGCTCGTACTCCTTCCGGCGTCGAGATAAGAATTTGGTAGTCCTCTGTCCCAGCCTTTCCCCCACATCTGCTCCCTCCCTGTACATCTCGGGCACATTGTGACTACTTGTTTCGGCGTCTAGGGTGGCCAACCGCAATCGCACTCCGGAGTATGGTCCGGGACCCCCGCCCATGTAAGCCAATCGTTTAGGCCAATGACCTCTGTAGGGAGGAGCGTGGCCATGGTACTCTCTGCTTTTGTGAGGTTTTTATGGAAAGTTGATATATGTACTCTCCAAGGTGTTCTCCACGCTGGGGCCTTCTTCCCGGTAGCTTGGACAGACCATTTGTTTTCCCACTTCTTCTAACCTATTGAGAAGGAGAATCTAACTAAGTAAAGGGTGATATACTATACCGTAGTGATGACCTTAAAGTGGGAATGCCGTGAAGGATAGTAGAGTACAATGGAGCTCTTTACTCCTACCGAAGTCAGCGTGGAAGGGAAAGCGTGAGGATGAAGCGATGGGGATCGCTGCTACTCGAAGTAGGAAAATGCGAGCAGATGATCTCGGCGTTTGCATACTCTTACTCCTCTGATTTGCTTGAATAAGAAAAATGGACAAATATAATGTGTCTATTTTGAAATCTATAGGCCTTGAGATGGATGGTTAGTTTCAGATTAGTAAGCAAACGTGAATAGGTTTTCCTATGTACTTATCTCGAGTTCAGTATAAGCATCTCATGGAAGATAAGACGAGATCATGTCGCTTACTACGCCTCATCGAGAAATACCAAAGGGAAAAGAGGATATTTGTATACAAATACTAACAACAACATTCCGACTGTGCTGCTATTCATTGAAGCATAAGCCGATATCTCTCACTCTAACATCAGTAAGTAGTAGATGTGGACATATTCGAGGAATATTTGGTCGAAACCTAATATAAGCACCGCAAGAAAGATTAGACAAGATGAGGGGTTTGCTCTAATAAGGAAGCTCTGTTACCAAGCAATTTTAATACGGGATGTTGAACGGACAAGAGGGTATTCGTATTCAAACACTAATCAAGACAAACAAGACTCCAATGCTATGCTAGACAAATGCCAAACATAACGAGAATAACAATCCCATTCACCACGCTTCCTAACCATCAATCGTCAATCATCAAAACTGGAACTGCCACTATGCTACTGAGTCTTCAAGTCATTTCACTCATACTAAAACCCAACAACCTTCTTAAACCAACTTCCCCTCTTACTTCCACTCCCCCCCCCAACCCCACCATTCGGTGCACTCGGCCTCCCATCAAACGTCCGGACAGGAGGCTCCGGATATGCGACGGGCGGAATAGGGTAGCTGCTCTTCCGCTTTCTGCGGCTGTCGCGCTCTTCGTCGCTGCCACCGCCGTCGTACTTGGAGGCTCTGCGACGGTGCTTTTCGCGCTCTCTATCTCTATCTCTCTCCCGTTCACGCTCGCGCTCTCCTCTGTCCCCCCGCTCTCGGCGTTCACGGTCCCGGTCACGTTCACGGTCCCGGTCACGTTCCCGGTCACGGTCACGCTCGCCCCGATCATGCTCACGATCCCGTTCAGACCTCTCACCGCGCTCCGTTTTCCTATCTCTCCTTGCGATTCTCAGTCGGATCTGCTCGTCAGCACTCGGACTCTCTTCATCCCCTCCACCCACTCCCCTTTCCCCAGGTACAGCATCGAGTACGGTTTCGGCGATGGGGATAGGAAGCGGCGTTTCCTCCCTCAGCGAATCGACCCATGAACTCGTTTTGTCGCCGCCCCTTTGTAGATACGGAGTGTTTCCGGAGGGTTCGCGCTCGCTGGTCCTTCTTGAGCTGCGGTGTCTATGGGTCGTGCCATTGCGTTCGTCAAAATAATCGACGATGGGTTCGAGTGGTTTGGAAGTACTTGTCGGATACTCAGAATTCCGCCTGCTTGCGTGACGGTCCTCCCGTCTCTTCCTTCTCGCTTCAGGGTCTTCAACGGATTGTTCCATATGGCTACGTCTCCGCTCTCCATAGGGGCGGGAACCTTCGACTTCCCGCTGTTCCCGTTCCCGTTCCCCTCGAGGTCGGGAACCATCAACTTCCCACTGTTCCCGTTCTCGTTCCCGCTCCTTCTCCTTCCGCCTCGCACGCCGCTCCGCATCCCGATCCCGATCCCGATCCCGAGTTCCAATGCTCCCGCCCTCGGCGGTCCGTCCCTCCGCAGTGCGGCGCTCCTCGCGTGCAGCACGTCTCGCTTTCTTTTCTTCCATACGGCGGAGCTCGGCCTCAGCTTCTTCGTTTCGGCGCTGAAAGCCCGCGCGTTGACGGCTCTTCTTGTCTTCGGCCATGGAGCGTTCCTTCGCGCGTTCTCGCTCGCGGCGCCTTTCGGCTTTAGCCTCTGCTTCTTCGAGTTCGCGACGCGCAGCGTCTTTTTCGGCCTGGCGGGCAGCTCTCCGTTCAGCCCGTCTGGCTTCGCGCTCGGCATCCTCGACTTCGGTGCTAGCGCTTGCACCGGCGATGCCGTCGCCTTCGGGCCTGCGGGAGGTGCGGTGGACACTGCGGCGTTCGTGGCGTAGTCTTCGTGCTTCGTCTTCTGTCATAGCTCCGCGGGTGGAAGAGCGCTTGGGCCGTCTGCGTTCGTCTTCGGTTTCATAAGCTGTCCTGCGACGTTCTCTTCTCTCGTCAGATCCGCGTTCTCTCTTCTCCTCGGGTTCAGCAGCGCGCTTTCGGGATGAACCAAGGCCGAACACGTTCATAAGACCTTCGACTGGCTTTTTGGCAACGGAGTTGCTACTTGACCCAGTCCGTCGGTGCCGTTCACGTTCACGTTCACGTTCACGTCTGGGTGGCTCAAGCACCATCGGATCTACAACCATAGGATCGACATCAACTGCGTCTTCGGCGCTAGGCGGTGCTGTGAGGGGATCCACGGGAGTAACTGAATGCGACCGATGTTTGCGTCTGCGGCTTGAGGATTCTGGCTTGGGTTCAGGGGTAGGCGAAGGGGGTCCGTCAGCGAGTCCGCCGACGTCCATTATGTCGATGTCGTCGAGGGAATAGGGGTCCGGTACAGCTGAATTATCGTTAGCTTTCCATACATATGGCCTTCCCATAGGATTCTTACCTCTCATTTTCCCCTTATCCCTAGTACTGGACCTTCTGCTTGTTGTCCCCCTCATACCCATAACCTTGGCGGCTTTCGAAGAAGCCTTCATGTCCCTCATATCCGTATCTGTTTGCGGAGGCGACATCATCGCAGCATCACCATCAAACGATGGTCTTCGTGACATTGTTTTTGGCGTAGCAGACGTGCGGCGAGACTTTGACTTTGACGGCGTAGGTGCCACAGGCGCAAACAGTGAGAAGCTTGCACCACGCGTTGATTTTGCACGTGACACAGACTTCGCCTTATCGGAGCCTGAGGATCTGGACATGACATCATTGGTTGTCTTTGACGACGCCTTAGCCGACTTGGAGCGGCTTAGACCAGGTGTTGCTGCCTTGGATGGCGTCGCCGTGCTGGCGCCATCAATACCAGTTTGTTTCTTCGACGGTTTTGCTCGCGGTGTAGCTGCCGCGGCGGCGCCCCAAAAGCCCCAAGATGCCGCGTTTGCAGATCGCACGACCTTTGTGCGTTCCTTCTTCGCAGATCCAGCAGGCTTAGGTTCGGGCTCAGGCGGCGACACTTCATTAACATCCATAGCAAGGGGTTCTTCAAGTACCACAGCAACTGGTTCCGTCTCTAGATCAAGCCCACGGTCCGCCTCAGCCTCAGCAACTGGTTCGGGCTCAGGCGCTGGTTCAGGCTCTGCAACTGACTCTTCGGGCGGTGGTTCCTCAACTGGTTCTGGTTCCGGGGGCGGCGGCGGCGGCGGCGGAGGTGGAGGTGGAGGCGGAGCTTCAATAACAGGCACAGCTTTCGATTTACTGCTTTTCTTCTTATCCTTCTTCGACTTTTTACTCGACTTCTCAACGACAACAACAGGTTCGGGCTCAGGTTCTGGCTCAGGTTCAGGAGCTGGTTCTGGCTCGACAATAGGTTCAGGTTCAGGCTCCGGCTCTGGTTCTGGCGCGGCCTCAGGCTCTGGTTCCGGCACGACCTCAGGCTCATCAGGAGGATGGACTTCAGGAGCGTCTGCCCAGTCAATCAAATCCTCATCCTCAGGGAAACCACCGGGAATGGGTGTAGAGACGTGCGGAACCTCTTCCGGTATGACCTCTGGTACCACTTCCGGTACTGGTTCCGGTTCCGGTTTAGGAGCGATGATAGGTTCAGCCTCAGGTTCGGGTGCCGCGACCTCTTTCTTCTTCTTCGAACTAGACTTCTTCTCTTTCTTTGACTTCGAAGATTTCTTGGGTGCTAAGTCGATGATTTCTACAAACTCAGGCTCAGCTGGAGGTGGTGGAGGTGGAGGTGGCGGGGGAGGCTCCTCAACTACAGGTTCAGGTTCGGGCTCAGGTTCAGCTGATGGTTCGGGCTCAGGTTCCGGCTCAACTTCAGCCTCGAGACCCAGGGCCTTTAAGCGGTCAGCAAGTTTCTTAGATTTCTTGCTTGACTTGGTTGCCTTGAGCGGCGGCTCTTCGTCAGCAGGCGACGGTTCTGGCACGTTCGCTTTCTCAATAAGCACGGGTGGTGGGGGAGGTTCAGCTGCTGACTCATCCACCTTCGGTTCAGGCTTCTTGGTCTTGCGTAGAGAGATACCCCATGCGCTTCCCCAACCACCAGAGCCGGTTTCCTCTTTCGTGGTCTCCTTTTCTAGTTCAGCGAGGAGATCTTCAGCGGGAACGTCCTTGACTAGATCCAAGAGCTCTTCGTCAATCGGAGGAGGTGGAGGTGGAGCTTCAACAACGGCAGCTGCAGCTGCAACTTTACCCTTCTTTCCTTTCTTCTTTTTGGTCGAAGTGGGACTGGCCCAAATGTCTTCTTGCTCCTTCTCAGCAGCAAGTCGAGCTGCTTCGGCCTCCTCGGCTTCCTTTTGAGCTTGCTCAGCAGCAACAGCAGCAGCAGCAGCAGCAGCAGCAGCAGCAGCAGCAGCAGCAGCAGCCTCTTCGGCCTCTCTATCCAGTCTTTCCTGTTCCTCTCTTTCGAGCCGTTCCTTTTCTTCGCGCTCCTTTTCCTCTTGTTCTAGGCGCTCGTTCTCTTCCTGTTCGAGTCGTTCTTTCTCCTCTTTCTCTATCCTCGCCTTTTCCTCTTTCTCCTTCTTCTCTCTAGCTTTCTTCTCCTTTGAAGTTTCCTTCTTTTTAGTAGTACTACTACTTCCCCATGATCCCCATATACTGCTTTTGCTAGCAGATGATTTTTCCTCCTTCTTTTCTTCCACTGGCTCCTCTACCACCACTGGTGGGTCGTCCAGGCTAATGAGGTCTTCTGTGGGCGCTGCTTCAATTTGCAAGGGAGCAGGGAGTTCAGGTTCTTCGGCTTCGCCTGGGGGGGTGGGTACAAAGGGGGCCGCAAGGCCCTTTTTGCCCTTCTTTTTGTCCTTCTTAGACAGATTCCAGGCTTCACTGCCGAATGGGTCTTCTTCATCAGGCTTTTGAACGGGCACATCAACTGGCTCTTCTGTGACTTCGATGGGTGCATCTTTCTTGGAGCTCTTCTTACTTTTCTTGGTACCCCAAGAAGGAATGCCCCATTCATCCTCTTCTTCAGCTTTGGGCTCCTCTACGGCGTCCGGCTCCTGAACCGGGGCAGCATCCTCGAATACGGGCTCCGGCTCCGGCTCCGGCTCGGGTTCTGGCGGCGCAGGTTCATTTTTGCCCTTCTTTTTCTTCTTGCCTCCCCAGATGGAACTGAACCCCCACCCATCACCCTTCTGTTCAGGTTCGGGCTCAGGTACGAGTTCGGGCTCTGGTTCGGGCTCGACGATAGGTTCAGGTTCGGGCTCAGGTTCTGGAACAGCTGGCGGTGGAGCTGGAGCTGGCGGCGGAGGTTCTGCAGCGGCTCCCTTTTTACCTTTCTTCTTCTTTTTACCGCTTGTAGCGAAACTGGTCCAGTCATCTGCAGGCGGTGGCTCTGATACTTCCACAGGGGCTTCTTCAACGACAGGTTCTGGCTCGGGCTCCGGTTCCGGCTCAGGAGGCGGTGGCGGTTCTTCAACCTTTGGTTCCTCTTTGACCCCTTTCTTCTTCTTTTTGGACTTGGCTGCAGTCGTTCCCCAACCATCATCCCACCCATCGTCTTCAACCTTCGCAGGTTCTTCGACTACCGGCTTGGGCTCGGGCTCTGGTTCAGGGTCAGGTTCTGCAGGAGGAGGTGGAGGAGGCTCCGGTTCAGCAGCGGCACCTTTCTTTTTCTTCTTCTTTTTCCCACCTGTTGTAGCGAATGACGCCCAAGGATCTTCCTCGACAGGGGGTGGAGCGGACTCGGCCAGCTTTGCTTTCTCTTCCTCTTCCAGTCGTGCTTTCTCCTCTGCTTCCAACCTTGCCTTCTCTTCCTCTTCTGCTCTTGCCTTTTCTTCCTCTTCTGCTCTTGCCTTCTCTTCCTCTTCTACTCTTGCCTTCTCTTCCTCTTCTGCCCTTTTCCTTTCTTCCTCTTCCAACTTCGACTTTTCCTCCTTCTCCTTCTTCTCCTTCTCTTCCTTTTCCTTCTTTTCCTTCTGTTCCCTCTTCTTCTTCTCTCTAGCCGTTTCCTTTTTTTTCGGAACAGCTCCCCAACCGTCGTCTTCTTTAGCGGCTTCAGCCTCGGCCAGTTTTGCTTTTTCCTCTGCCTCTAATTTGGCTTTCTCTTCTTCTTCCAATCGTTTCTTCTCCTCCTCTTCCAACCTTGCCCTCTCTTCTTCCTCCGCTTTGGACTTCTCCTCCTGTTCTAGTCTCGCTCTTTCTTCCTCTTCTAACCTAGCCTTTTCCTTCGCCTCCTCCTTCTCCTTCTTCTCCCTCTTCTTTCTCTGGGTTGCCGTTTCCTTCTTCTTCGGAACAGCTCCCCATCCATCGTCTTCTTTGGGTGATTCAGGTTCCGGTTCCGGCACCACCACCGGCTCCGGTTCAGGCTCCAGCTCAGGTTCAGGAGGTGGTGGTGGTGGTGGTGGAGGCGGCTCTGGTTCAGTAGCAGCGGCGCCCTTCTTTTTCTTCTTCTTGCCAGCCGTCGCGAAGGAAGCCCAAGGGTCTTCGTCTTCCTTCTTCTCCTCTTCCTTCACCGGTTCCTGTTCTGGTTCTGGCACCGGTTCCTCCGGTTTCTTGTATGCATCAAACCCAAAGTCGAAGTCGGCGTCATTTTTCTTCTTGTCGTCTTTCTTTCCAGCGCCCCAAGGATTGTCATCTTCTGCAGGCTTGTCCGCATTGCCATCAAATCCCCACGAAGATGCCTTGGTTCCCCATCCAGAAGTGAACGTACCGAGGCCGCCAAAGCCGAATCCTGATGATTTGCCGATACCCATATCAGTCTCACCAAAACTCAAGTTTATCTTGGGTGCACCGCCAGTGGCCGGATCATCAAGATTAACTTCATCGAAGTTGTCTGCAGGCGCGGGTGCCTCTGGGGGTGGCGGAGGAGGAGGAGGTAGTGGTTCAGTCGCTTGGGAACCCTGTCCTCGTGATGTTAGCTGGCTTAATTCGACACGTTTCATTTGGTCTCAACCGAGATTAACGACGAACCTTCCCTTTTTTCTTCTTTGACTTCTTTCCACCGACTGGAGCAAAACTGCTCCAATCGTCGGCTGGGGCAGCAGCCGGTTCTGCCCAGCTCAGATCGGCCGCCTCCTTGGCTTTCACTGCTTCTGCTTCTGCTTCTGCTTCTGCAGCAGCAGCCTCCTCCTCTTCCTCTTTCTTCTTGCGCTCGGCCTCTGCAGCTTCTTCTTCCTCCTGCTTCTTCTGCTCTTCCTCCTCGTGTTGCGCCTTCTTGTCTTTTTTCTTCTTCTTCTTGTTGCCGGTGTCCCAAGCGCCCCAATCATCTTCCTCTTCCTTCTTCTCATCACCACCATCACCACCATCCCCCCCGTCGCCTCCTCCAGAACCTCCAGCGTCACCATCTCCACCGCCTTCCCCACCATCTCCACCGCCTTCCCCACCGTCACCACCACCACCACCACCACCACCACCGCTATCGCCGCCACCATCATCAGCGGGTGGGTCCTCGTCCTTTTTCTCTTCAGGCTCATCTGCCTTTTTGGCTGCGCCTCCGCCCCCGCCTCCCTTTTTCGCTTTACTCTTCTTTCCTTTATGTTCCCTGATGCCATTTTCAAGGTCACCAAAGTCTACATCTGGCCAGATGGATTTCTGATCCAGGAGAAAAGAAGAGCTTGGCGATGTGTTCCGGCTGATGCACAAGCAGTTGGGGGCATCGGACACAACGGAGGGATCGAGAGAGGGAAAAGGTGAGTACGTGGGTGTCTGCGCAGTGGCAAGTGCATCGGTGGTAGTGTAGTCGGGAGGTAGGTCTGCAATCGTGTCAGCGTATGCTGGCGGTGGCGGTTCATACTGGGGTGATGTAGAGCTCCATAGGTCTCGCTCGGGGTTTGGTGTGGGAGGTAGGAATTCTGGGATCTGAGTCGTGAGGTCGTGAATCTGTGCATCGTTAGGAAATCCATTGTGAAATGTGAAAAGAAGCTCAGTCAGTTGAAAGCTGGATAGGTTTCGCTTGCAGATTTCTCGAGTCGCTGTAGTTCCAACCAGGTCCGACCGAAGAAAAAGATGTCATCATACCGATATCCGGGAGTTGTCCCTCTCTCGTCCCGACCCTCGATCCCGTCCTTGCAGTTCCGCTAAAGCATCACGAATACTCTGCATCATATGCACAATCGGACCATTCTCTCTCCCTCTCACTTCCACGTTCCTATTTTCACCAGGAAAATAATTGCCATTGAAATCGTTAAACTCGTATATCTTCTCGTGCCATTCCAAGTCCTCCTTGCTGCTCATATCACTCGATCCCTCACTCGATCCCTCACTCGATTCCTCACTGGATCTCTCACTCGACCTGTCACCCGACCCAGTCCTCGATGACGGCGGGATCTTTCGTCTCACATATGCAGCGTCTACAGCGGGCGCGGGACGTGGGTTGAAGGAGGATCGAGGCATAGTGCGAGAAGCCTGAGGATTGGGAGACGCGCGAATTTGAGGGGCAGGTGGGCGGGGGAGCTGGGCACATTAGAGGGAGATCCAGAGTGGAAATTTTTTTTTTTTGGAAGACGTGATCGTGGGTTGGTTGTGTTTGCTATCGCGCAGCAAAAGTTGCGTGAGAGGGGTTGTTGCGATTGGCTAGCGACGGGCAGTGACAGGTGAGGCTGTGGAGGAGAGAGGGGAGAGGGAAGAGGGAAGAGGGAAGAGGGAAGAGGAGGGAGGGTCGGGGAAAGCTGATTGGAATTTGGGAGGGGAAGTTTGTGCAAGAGGGGTTGACAGAAAACCGCCTGAAAACCAAGAGTCTTCTTTTAATTTTCGATTTGTGAGAGAAAAGATGGCTAACCCAAACACCAAAAGTCCGCAAAGTTATCGAGGAGAAGAGGTGTTTGGTTGGCCGTATGCGGCGAATATAGGTACGAGTTGAGTTGTCTCTCGCGGTTTGCGAATCTGGAGAGGGGAGATGCAGGTTCCAAGCAGGTTCCAAGCAGGTTCCAAGCAGGTATGGAAGTCGCCGCGGAAGCTGAGAGGAGAACCAGATAGCGAACGAAGGGGTGTGCGAGTCACAAGGCTGGCATGGATGGAAGGCGTTATTACTTGGAGCTCGTTGGTGTGAGCCCTGCTTCGTGAGTTGTGCTCTGTGTGTATCAATGGTGTGAGTGTAAGGGTGTAAGTGGGTAAGGAAGTAAGGGTATAAGGGAGTAAGGATGTAAGGGTGTAAGGGCGTAAGGGTATATGGTGTGCCGAAGACTGAGTCGCATGAGTCGCAGATCGTGTGTGTGGTTGGGTTCCGGCTGGGGGATGTGAGGGAGGGCACAAAAGCTTCCGATAAACTGATTGGCCGTTTCAGAATGGAACATGGACCCCTCACTTAGACTCTCTTATAAACTCGTCTACTCCGTTTTGTACGCACACCCTTTAATAGACGTGTGTATGGAGGGGTGAAGGGGGGTTAGGGTGTTGAAAAGATGGGTTAGCATTCAATCGATAAATCTGCAAATTCCCACCCCTCCCCCTTCCCCTCTTCCCTCTTCCCTCTTCCCTCTTCCCCCTTCCCCCTTCCCCCTTCCCCCTTCCCCCCCTCCCCCCTTTCCTTCGCTGTTAAAAGAGTGTTACTACCTCAGAATGACTCTCAGGCAGGGGGTGAGGGGAGGGAAGAAATTTTTTCGAGGCTTGATTTGCATGAGACGACGGACTCATGAGGGATCATAACTTGCGCTCTCCAGATTTTCCACGTCCCCCCATACAAAAGTCGTCATGTCCTGTTCTCTTTCGAGACGGGTAACTTGGGTACTAGACCAGGGAGCTCCCGGCCCCCATCGCAAACCCACATCGCTCTCCCGCAATTGGCTCTTTCCAACCCCCCCATTTGTCAATTTGTCAATTCTCCTCTCAACTTGTGGCTGATGAAAGTTGAAGTTCCCCCCCTCCAACTGCCACCACAACATTCCCTCACCGCTCCTTTAATAACCTCACAATACCAACAAATCGTAACCTTGATTTCGAATTGCCATCCCTCAACACTGCACTTTAGCGCCTCCTCTATCCATTTCTCAATGCAAAATACACATTAGCTTCATGGGTACTGCACCCTCGACCTCCCTCTTTGAGCAAAACTCCAGCGCCTCAACTCCGAACTCACGTTAGAGAGCTCGGTCAATATGCGTGCTCTGACTTGTCAATGTCCAACCTAGCTCTTAGGTAGCTCTTAGGTAGCTCTTAAGAAGCTTTTAGTTAGATCTTAGGTAGCTCTTAAGAAGCTTTTAGTTAGATCTTAGGTAGGCCCTCGGCAGGTATCTGGACAACGCACACAAAAATCACCCTCTTGCTGTGGGCTGCTGTGGGCTACTGTGGGTTGCTGTGGATCGAGTATTTGTTCGAGGGGAAAAAAAATTATGTGGAGTGGCACTGTGGTCGAGTGGGGCGGCAAAGTGACAGCTGTACACATTCTAGTATCGCTCTTCTGCAGCCTCTACTGCAAACTGTACGTGCTATGTATATGTTTGTAAGGAGTATTCCAGTTCATCGCCGGAAGCCTGACCGGGAATGTGGTCGATGGAGACTCGATGACCGAAAGTAATTTCTAAGAAGTCCCCGGAGAATTGTGTTGGGTTGATTTAGTAGTTCTTCTCTTCAAGGTTCGGCAGAATCCAACAAGTCCCCATCTCACACCAAAAAGGTATTCGGATTGTACTTATATAAGTTGAACTGTAGTGGGTATATGTCGATGAAGTATATACAATAAGTCTTGAAAAAGAAAAAGGGCAACGACAACAACACAAATAACAATAACAACAACAACAACAACAACAACAACAACAACAAACAACAACCACCAACAACCAACAACCAACAACCAACAACAACAAACAACAAACAACAACAACCAATAACAACCAACAACAATAACAACAAAGAAGAGACCCTTACAAAGTGAAGAAAAACATCTCTCCGGGTATCTATATGCCAGCGGCCGCAAGACTCCTAAACTAGACGCCGCCACAGGGCTGAACTAGAAACTCTACGGATAACCCATAAGAATAGACAAACGAAAAGAAAGATAAACAAAAGAGCGTGGCTACAATCGACAAGGAAACGATTTGCTGTAAAGCGGGGACTGCGTAGGGGCAGTGCATTCCACATTAGGCATTAAACACTACCATGAATTTCTCGAGAACATGACCCTCCTAAAAGGACTCATCCTCCCCCTCCTCCCCATTCAAAACCTTCCTCGCAGCATCCAACCTGCTCTTCCAACCCTTCCGCTCATACTGATCGCCGCTCGTGTTCTGCAAATTCGCACACACCTGCTGGAAACTCGCCGCCAACCCATAAATAAGCTGCTTCTCCTCCTCATTGAGCGCAAGCCTAGGTTCACTCGGCGACGCCGCCTCCAGCAGGATAGAGAAAATCTTCGAAGTTTGCATGGCCCCGACTAGGTCGCCGGCAGGAGAGGACCCGCCGGAGGCACGGGGTACCCGGGGTTCTGCTGAGGTGGTTCCATTGGTGGTTGTGGCTCTCATGTTGATTGCCGAGTCGGAGCGGGTGGGTGCAGACGGGTAAAGAGTCATACCGTTGCTCTGACCAACCGCGAGGTGCGAAGAAGGAAGGATCTGGTGGGAGAATTGATCCATGTACTCGTTGCTGTCTTCGTCCTCTTCGTCCGATTGGTCTTCTGCCGCTGTAGCAAAGGTCGCCATCGTGGACACGGAGTCGACACTAGCGTTCCGTTGGTGGATGGAGAGCCTCTGAATCGAGTTATCCGGTTCCTCCATAGGGGATTGGATCGCAGTCACCGGTCGTGTAGTCTCGATCGAATCGGCTGAGCCTGTACTCGACCGACGGCTTGCCGAGCTGTACGTTCCCATGGCACTATGCAAGAAGAAATGTTCGTAGTCGAATGCGTCTATGCGGTCTTCATGGCGCTCGGTAACAGGCATTTCGTACACTGCGTCTTCGTAGACACTTTCACCTGGCTCGAAGTCGTCCTCTGCGACTGACAGGAAATCACTGTCATCCTCGTCATAATCGTCCTCTAGCTCATCGTCATATAGGTCACCGTCTTCCTGGGGCGAGTCTTCAGCATCTTCATAGTGACTCTCTGAACATTCATTACTCTGAGTCTTTACAAGAGCGGGTTGCTCGAGAGCTTTGTCCTCTTCGTCAAGGATATCAGTAGGTGTGGTTTTATGGCTGGAGAAGCTACTGGTACATTCGTAAAGCTCCTTTCTCGTCGGCGAGTCTTGCTTAAAACCGACACCAGCATCCGCTGATATTGGCGAAGTCTTGTACACGTCCGCACCTGCGTACCAAATCTCCGCAGCTGTAAAAGGAGAAGGCGTCTTAAGGGTTTGCAAGCTTCGTCTCCGTAGAGTATCTTCTTTTGCACGCTCTTTAAGACTGGATATTCTGCCCTTCAACTCACTCATTTGTACACGCAAACTCCCAGTGGTCGAGGATGAGCGCTGGAGATTATGCGGATTGGTCGCTTCGTCTTCTGGGAGAGGCTCAAGACCATGGGGCGGTGATTTCGATCCTCTAGAATAGGAGCTCGAGGAATGATCTCCCTCCTCATTGATCACCAACCCGCTTCCGCGGGGGTCACGCATGACTTCATAACTCTTAGATTCTCGAACAGGAAACCGCCCGTGGCCGTATCCCTCTCCGGAAGACCAAGCACCGTTCATCACTCCCATTGCGCTAGAAGCACGTTTGTCTGAGTTAGTCCGGTTCAAGAAGATAGTAGGCGAGAAGGTAGGTGGTACAGCTGTTTCACTGAAAACTCTGGAGTGACCAGGACTGCTACTAGAAGTGAGGGGGGAGGTATGATAAGTCCGCTGTCTTGGGGGGATTGGTCCCATTCCGCCGTAAAGTTTTCGGTCCCGTTCTCTCGTCGCCGAGAGATGGTTTGACAGCTCTGGACTCATTTTCATATTATTAAAGGATGAAGGAGAGGCCAAAAGCGAGTGTCGGGCACCTCTCAGATTTCCTTCCATAACCTGTGGGAGCCGTCAGCCTAAGGGAACCATATCATCTGATCACGTAGTGCGTACATTCAATCGTTTCTTGGCATTTGCCAGTATGATTTCCGCTCGTCTGCTCAATGCTGCTGAGGAGTACCGATCATCCTCCTCTCCTTCCTGTCCGTCTAACCATCGCTCCTTGTCATTATCCCCATCTGTACTGAACTCCGAAGGGAATTGGGCCTGTTCCTCCTCTTCTAAATCCACACCACTGTCGTCGAAAGTCAGCCCACTGCTACTGTCGAATCCGGGCCATCTCATTTTTTCCAAATCATCACTGTGTATTGAGCCGGACGAGTCGCTCCGTCTCCGTTGTAGTCGGTTCTCCATATTGTCGATGTTTTGGTCGAAGGATGTCGCAAGGATTGGGGAGGAGGCCAGAGCGCCATCGTTGTCGCGAATGTCCTGCTTCTGCGAGACTCCTTCCATACTTGTCTGATTTCGCAAAGTGGACCTCGAAGAACGCGCTGAGAGTGGGGGGGATTTGGCTTGGGGGGAGGGCTCGCGAGACGGGTCGCGCCGCCCCTTGGGTGCCGAGTTCAGCTTGATAGTATTCCCCGACTGGTTGGAGTGGTGGTACAATAGGCTCGACGGAGATGGTGGGCGTTCGGTATAGGGTTGCGGAGAGAAGCTGCGCGTAGGCTCGTCGGGAAGAATCATCCCAGCGTCTGAGAGTGTGGGTGATCGCGGGGACGGGAGTCCCGAAAGAACGGATTGATTTGTTGCTGCCATGGCTGGTTATATTATTCGAACCGCGGGCTTGCAACTGTACATGATGGAGACGAAAAGAAAGTCCGTCAAATACAGTTCAATGGTCCCGGAGTGTTGATGCGATTGACACAACCACGGCGGAAGGAAAAAAATAGACGGAAATGGGTGACAGGACTCGAGCTAGAGAGACACGGGAATGAGGCGTGCGACGGGGGCGCAAGAATACGGCGACAATAAAATGAATTCGCGTTGCGGGTGTTTGTAAGACCCAGGTTGCTGGACATGGAGAGATCAGCCCCGGCCATTTAGGGGCCTCGGGGCTTTTTTTTTTTCGCAAGTCCAACCACCACTACGGACTTCCTCTTACCAATTCTCGTAGACCAGCTTCGTAAATGTCCCTGTATTATGCTAATCTATACGTCTACCATGATATATTAATAGGTAATCTCGTAGATAATATAGTGGTCTATAGCATATTTGTAGGCTGTAGAAGAGAAATCAACTTCAATTTAGCCCTGATTGGCAAGTCAATTCCGCATGCACGCGTGAAAACTCCTGGTGGACCAATTTATGGATTGCCTAGTTAACAGCTTTGTGATATATTCTTAGAAGAAAAGAGAAAGGTCTAGATAAGATATAGTTTTAGTGTAGGCCTTCTATCGTCTGCTCATACACATTCACCGTAGCTCGCTAGCAAATAATGAATTTGGCTTTGAATCTTACAGAAGTCCGAGTATATCAAGCAAGGGTCGAAATATTTTCACATTCAACCTATCTGCGAGGCTTACATACCGATATGTAAACAGTTGGTAATGACATAAGAGGACACTTATAGGAGTTCAAGGAGTGATTGGGAATTCTACTGTTACCTTGATCTCATGGAGTTGACTATCTCTACGGACTTTAGATAGTGCTGAAGAAACTGGCATTCACTCAGTGGAATACTATATGTCATGACTTAGGTATCGTGTAATTCGGGTCTATTTCATAAACACTAAAACTACCTATAGCTATCTAGACTACCATGAACACACTGGTACCAGAGCCTCCTCTAGGACACCACGATAATTACACGAGCTGTCTGCCATCCTTTTATCATTACAACGCCTCAAAGTGCAGACGCCAATTTTAACTCCTTCCGATGCCCATACCGACGCTATGCTTTAGAAAAGAGAAACCAAGCCCGATTCACATCAAATCATCATCATCATCATCATCATCATCGTTCCATCCCAATACATCATAGATAGATGTCTCTTCATTCTCAATGCCTCCACCTTGGGCACCCTTCGAAGACTGAGTGTAATCTGCCATTGATGGTTTCTGAGGAGTAGAAAACGCCACTGGAGCAGGATTAGTACTAGTGGTTTGCAAAGGAGAGACAACTGCGGGTTCAGTATTCTTCCCCGGTGTCGCGAATATGGATTTAGAGTTCTTCAGGGGCTCGACGTCATGGTGTTGAGGTCGAGGGCGTGTTGGTGTTTCAAAAACTAATTCCTCGTGCTGCGTTTGCTGGCTGTGGGATGATGCAGTAGCAGTACCGAATCTGAAGGGAGGCGGAAGCTTTTGACCTCCGCGTTCTTCAGCTCCGTCGGATGGGAGGATCCTCGCCGAGGGGGTCTTTGAGGGTGTCTCTGCAATGTTGGAGTCCACTAGAGTTGTGCGCGTGCTGGTACGGAGGGTCGACTCTGGAGCCGTTGTGGGACGCACACCCGAGGAGGGAATGCAGAAGTTGTTGGATTGCGGTGTGTCGCCCACTGCATTATTTATAAACAGAGTTCGCGGATGACGAGGCGTTTCGCTCACTATATCCAGAGTTCGCCGAGCGACCCGGGGAGTGGCAGAAACCTGTACATCGTTGGCGACCTTCCGGACTGTATTCGTAAATTTCTTGGATTTGCTTGACGCCCCGAACCCCAATCCCCTCTTCTCAATCTCATCCACATATCCGCCCACAGCCAAGCCACGGTTTGGTTTCTTCAGGGCTGTGATAGCCTCCTTGAGATCGTCTTCCACTTTCTTTTTCTGTTTCAATTTGGCTGCCACGGAAGACTGCGGCTTGCTCAGATCAATCTCACGTCGAGTGAGTTGCTTGAAGGCAGCTACTGACTGTCTCGAGGCCACTGAAGGCTCCCGCTGGAATGGAACAGCTGACAGTGGGATTTCACTGCCTTCGCGCTTGATTGCAGGAAACAACGCAGAGTCCGTGGCGGAGCGATTGAGGGACGGCGTATGTCGTTTAAGTGTTGCCTGCGCATTGGTATCTGTTGCTACGCGCGTAAGGCTTCGGCGAGCTTTCTTGGAGTCCGGTTCTTTGGGTTCTCCGTTAGGCTCTCCAGATTTTCTCGTGACTGGAGGCTTCACAGCTTTTCGCTTGGGTGGAGAAGACTGCACTGGTCCTCCAAGCTTTTTGTTGATCATCCGCGCTTGTTCCGGAAGCCTGCTCATATAAAAGGGCACGATAACCTCCACACAGAAGCTCTGTAACCGGTCTCCGCTACCCTCTTTGCTGGAGCCATCCCCATTGCCATACTTGGATGACCGCGCATCAAAAGAAATCAAATCGTCCATGTCGACAGATTGCCAAATACACAACTTGTCTAGTAGCAAATCAAGGAGAAGACTGATGTCCTCGAGCTTCTTCTTTCGTGTTGTTTTTGGCTTGGGTAGTGAGTCGCCTTCAGGTCGACTTTCGGTGGTGGTAGTCACGGTCTCTTTCGCCTGTTCCTTGGATGTTGATAAGGCCTCAAGGGCAATGATTTCGAGCATCAAGATAAGTTGAATAAGATTTTCTCGAATTCGCAGGTCACCCACTCGTCTCTTTATGCGCTGATCGAGGGTTTCTTCTCCATACTGATCCGGGCTAGGCACCTCAGAAATCCACCACTTCCTAACTACTTCGTCCTCTTGTGGGTAGACGCCGTCCTTGCTCAACTTAACCTTCTTCTTGCTTTTTCTAGGCTTCTTGGTCCCTTCTTCCAGATCCTCATCAGAAAGAGTACCAGGAGGTATGGACTTAACGATCTCAGGAAGCTTTTCTCGATACTTTCTATCTCCTGCTTTGTGGTTTAGAAGCATTGATCGGAGAAATACCACCAGTTCGGAGGTAGACGGGGCACCTTCTGAGGCAGAAGTGAAAGCATTACGGATTCGTGCAATTGGGCCCTTGGCGAAATATGCAAGCGACATCTTAGAGAGGTAGAGTGCGTCAAGATACTGTTGCACCAGATTCTCACACATCTGCTGCCCTGTCAGTGGTCCTATGGATATTTCGGTAGGACCATCCGTGGCTTTCGTTTCTTTCACTTCTTGTCCAATTGCGGATTGCAAAACGGGTGGCTGAGCTTCGAGTCTATGGGATTTCGGTTGTGGTCGTAGCATTGATATGCGCACCCGCTTGGCGGGCATCTCGTCCGTCTTTGGCTTCACTTCTGCATTCTGCCACCATTTTCCCTGTTCACCAGGTTTTGTTTCTCCACATGAGAAGGACGGAAAGTGTTTAACTGTAGATGGATCCCACAGCTCCGCTACCTCCTTCTCTTTTAACCATCCCGCAAGTTTACAGATACTGTAGACACCGGGTTCAACGTGCTCAATAGCATACAAGATCTTATTTGTTTCTTCCCTGGCAATCAGCACCTTTGGGTGCCCGTCTCCCCTTTTATCCGCATTTTTCTGTACTTCCAAGATACCAATGTGAGAAGAGAAGAGTCGGCTTGGTGGAAACTGGAGGTTCGGATTCAGGTCAAGAAATGTCAAAGGTAATTGCGCTCTGGCAATGACCCGTACCGGCTTGAAAGTGGTCGTCTTGTCGTATGGAGATTGTGGGTATGGCTTTATGGTAAAGGAGGCGGTAAAAGTCCCCAAGGCGCATATGGTGTCTCGTTTGCGCTTCGTGGGGAGCGATTGCTTGAACTCGACCTCGCGTTTCGGGGGTAATCCAAGGATTTCAGAAGGCGGTTTAGGAAAAGATTGCAACACTCCTCTCGTATGTGTTGCGTAAGACATGATGTGTGTGCATGGTTCTCTGGAACAGGTGCACTTGTATGCGGGCTATGGTTGTATTTGTATGAGTGAAGGTTATGGCGGTGGTGTATCCAGGTGAGCGTGTCTGGCGGACGCGTTAAGATTGGACCAGGGTCTATTGAACATGGCTCGAGCTTAGCTTGGCATGTTCGTCATTAGTATCACGTGCCTCGGAATCTACAACCCTCAACTGTATTTGTTACTTACATTCACCACGATACTATTCGGTTATGATAACCAAGTAAGAGGCTTCATCATTAGATGTTCGTGGCTGGGGATGATACTACAATGCTATACAAAACCAAAACGCCGCCAAATGCTTCTCCCAAATGCCCCCAAATGCTTCTCCCAAATGCCCGCCAAGATGCAAATAAAGAGAGGATAGGGGTATCTACCTTCTACAACTCAATAACCTCTTGAGCGCCTTCAGACTCCCCAACGTACCCATTATCTGGAGACTGCTCGGTAATTTCCTCTAAATACTCGGCAATAGAAAACTGCTCCGCAATATCATCCGCGTCCATGGTCCCTACGAAAGCTCGCTTGACGAAAGTATACCAGACGCTATTCTTGTCATGTTTGCCTTTATGAGGGCGCTTGCGATGCTTCTTCTTATTCTTCTTTTCACCGTTCTTTTCCATGCCAGCTAGATCATCCGGAGTTCGGTCTACATCGAATTCGATCTCGTCTTCATATGTGATGCCCTCTTCTTCCGTCAACAACAATGCCTTGCCGTCCTGGTCACCGATCCTTGTGGCTAGTTCCAGATAGCTCTTGACGGTCAAATCTTTTAGTCGATATACTTTGTCGCACGTGGTATTGTACTCAATCTCGTACTCAAATTCTTTGGGGCGTGGCTTATTGTGCTTCGGTTGTTTCCCCTTGTGCTTCCCTTCATTCCACTTCTGGCCGTTAAACAAGCTGGAATCATTCGGCTCCACGAAGTCGTTATTAATGCGAGTAATATTTGCAAAGTATTGGACATAGCCAGTAAGGGTCAAGGTTTGCGGCGAATAGGCGGGACCTGGAGGGGTCGACTTGGAAGGGGGACTGGGAACCTTGAATTTGTACTTCTTCCTCTTCTTGTGGGGTTTCTTTGCCTTCTTCCTCTTGTCCTTTTGACTGCTTAATGTGGGGTTTTCGAATTGATCACTTTCCTCCTTTTCAGTTTGAACCGGAGCAGTGGGAGAGAGAAGGTCCGCTTCTGCAGGGATTACCAAATCTTCCAAGCCTGTGATGTTGTACTCAAATACCCGCAGGGTTGGAAAATAGGTGGGTATAACACTCGGAGAGACGTGGCCCACGCTGAATCGCTCTCCCCATTGTCCGCCAATTTCATGCATCTTCTTGTGGGGGGCTTTGCCAGACTTGCCCTCTCTCTTAGATCGAGGCGCTTCCAAGGCGTCCCGTAGTGATGGAAGTTTTGCCCAAGACTCGCGAAGATCAAGAAGATAGTCTGACGCCGAAGTGATAGTGACTTCCCCGTCTTCAAACATGCTCACTCGCTTATTCGGAGTCACCGCCATGTTAGCCTTCATTCGTCCCCTTTTGGTGTCTCTCTTCAGTTCCCGGAAATCGTGGAGCATGAAATGATCTAGGTTCATATGACCAAAGAGAGACGTAACAAGAATATCCCGGTATTGCCGCTGCCACAACGTGAATTTCTGCCAACATGTCTCATCCCAACTGAGTTTGCTTTCTGTCCGGGCTGGGGGCACATGACCCATTAGGATGGCTTTCATACCACGTCTCCGCAGCTGTTCGAGTTGAATCCGGAGCCATTCCATATGCTCGTAACCTGGTTCATCTTTGGCACCGCATCCATTAACGGCGGAGTTGGAATCGAAGAAGTATATCGTGTTCATGCTGATGACGGCCAGTTGCCTCGGAATAACCTCGACGTAAAACCATCCTCCTCGTTGGAATTGATGCCGCTGCTCCTCGGGTATAAAATGCCTCCAAATATCAGTGTACTTAAGTGTCCACTTATTCGGCCCGGAAAGGAAGATATTGTGTGGCATAATATCGTTGTTTCCAAAGGTTGGTACAATCGGAATCCTAGTACCATCTCGCCCGAAAACTTCCGTGAATTTGGACACCACAAATTCATTTTGTTCAATGATCTGTGTCGGGGTCCGCGGTATCTTCTCATCGTTGTCGTGCCGCGCAGAATCGCCGGTCCATACTACGAAGTCAATCTTGTCCTTCAGATTGGCTTCGATCCATTTAAAAGTTTCATTCACGAGAGATATTGGTGTATCGCATCCGGATGTCTCAGCTCCATACACTCCTGCAGGCCCCTTCTTTCGATGGCAGGCTGCGTCAGCTTCTGTCGATGACCATGTTTTGTAGAATGGATCGGGGTGTATGTCTGCAGGAAAAAGGTCAGTCTCTGAAAGTCGGGAATGAGATGCGAGACCAGTTCTTACCAGTGATCTGAAGAAACCTGCCATGCAGTTTACGGCCAGACTGGGTGTTGGGCGGTGATGTCGCAGGAGGGTCGGTAACGAGTGATGGGGAGGCTCCGCAGGTCAGACACAGCGAACAGATACCCCAGAGCAGGGCTTGCTGCACAGACGGCATGGGGACAGATAGAGTGATTGTGTACAGGCATACGAGAGTAGGTTGGTTGAATGATATATGTGAAAGAGAGGTAGCGACAGCGAACAGCAGAAGTGGGTCTAAACATATCCTAGCTCAAATTGTTGGCGATCATCTGGATTCTCTCCGCAGCTGTTGCGTCATTGATATGGCCTTATTAGCAACACCGAACCCACCTGGTATATGCAACACATTGTCCGTCTAACACATGACACCGTGCAAGTCACCATTACCGGAAAAATTTAATAGTCTGGGAAATACCTAAGGCGCAGTTGACTTCATATGTGGCCTTATGAATTGAAATAGTGGCTTTCTATTCACCCTTGCGGGTTCTAGAGAAGAGGATAACATATAGATAGACACTTAGATCAGCATCTATACAATGCATCCAGCTTGAAATGCATCGGAAGTCTCCCTCTTTCTGTGATGGCAAACGTGCGAGGACCCTTCCTCATGCCCATATATGTCCGCAAAATGCTGAAATAAAATCACTGCCAGGCCATATTTTGGACCATGCTGACGCCCAACAACACCTAATACAAAGAATGATTAGGTACATATGCCATGTGCATAACCGGGGGCTCAATGCAGAAGAGAACAAATAACCCAAACACCAATGCTATGCATAGACGAGGAGCCCACCGATTACCAGTAAAACGCCTTCGTATGCTTGAACAGTATGCTCCCATGCTCTCTACACCTTACACTTCATACTACTGCTGACTTCCTTCTATGCTCCGTTTTTCTGGCCGTTTGTTTGCGGTGCCCCTTCCCTTTTGGAGCCCATCTCTTTAGAGACCAAGCTGTTATACATGGCCGTTATCCGACTCGGATCAGCCTTGCTGGGCCAGTATTTAGTAGCAACACACTCCCTATCTCTCGTTAGTACTACTCTACTTGCCGTTGGGGGATAACATGACTTACCACAGACGTGGCTCCAGGCCTGGCTGGTCTCGGGTTTCAGCGCGGATAAAATTCCCAATAGCAATAAGCTCCACCTTAAGAATCTTAAGCATTTGATCTTTGCTGGGAAAATTCTTTGATGTCGCTTTCCTAAGGCGTCCGAGATTATCTCGAACAGGCCGAAGCTTCCTCTCGGCATACTCGTCATGATTCTGTTCAGAAGTATGTTTCGGCATTGACTCTCTACTCTGATTCCGATTGTGAGGATGATGACGCTCTTCCGTGTCTCTTGCACGAGGCCTCTCGCCATCCCCAGTGATTTTGCGTCGGATATCTGGCGTACCGGTCCGCTCAGGTGCCCGAGAATGATGCTGGTTGCCGTTAGAACGCCCTTCATTACGATCCTTGCGATAATAATCCGAGTTTCGCTGGCGGTGATCCAAGGAACCATGATCGTTATGACGGCTGTCGCTACGGCTCTGGCTGTTACTATGCGCTCGGCCCTGGGGTCTCTCAGAATCTCGAGAGATTTTGCGAGAAGGGGCTGGGCTAGCTGAGATGCTGGATTGCTTCTCCAGGCGGCGATTGGGGTTGAGATGGCTCTTCTTGTTGTTGCGGTGATGGTTCTCCATGACTCGCTTTGCATTTGGGTTTGCCCCAGCCTTTTCTTTTAGGACAGCGAGAAGGTAGTTGGCTCTGCGGACAAGGTGAACCGCTCCAGGCGACTTCGCATTCTTCTCTTCGCCTTTGTTTCTCTCCTCTTTCTTGTCCACTCTGTGTTCTTCAAGGAAGAATTTGTCACCCATACCAAGCTCAGGATCATCACGAATGGCAACCCAGGCTCCATAGCCATGTCGGGCGATGCCGACACAAAGCATGCCGTCCTCTCGGGCACCCCACGGACAAGTATAGCTGGCAGGTTTGATTGCATCAGGTACGCGAAAGCTTTTCCAATCAGAGGCGGCTTCTGTAGCTTGTTTCAAGATCCGCATTTCTTGTGGGCGCTCAATGATAGTCTCAGCATTAAGGCGTTTCACGTCTTTGAAATCAAAGAGAACAGCTTTCTTGTCCTTCTTCGTGATGACCCTATTCGACTCTTTTTCTAAAGTCTCAAGGCGGGCCTGCTCTTCCTTCAGCAGCTTCTGGCTGATGGCAATGACTTCATCAAGAGTAGCCTTGAGCACCTCAGGATCACGACCGACAAGCTTAGCATCTCGCATCATCTCATCGCGGCGTTCATCAAAAGAGCCATATCGTTCATACGCCCGGATAAGGTTGCGTATTTCTTTCGTATTCAGAGGTCGTTTCGGGTCATTGTCCGGTGAAGAATCGTCCCCCGAGTCATCGCCATCGGCAACTGCTTCACGTGTTGCTTCACGCGCCCGCTTCTTCGCGGCGCGCTGTTCACGCTCACCCGCAGTGGCGGCCTTTCGCTTCCGGGGAGCGCTTTCTTCGAGCAGCTTGCGTGTTTCTTCTTCATCTTTCCTCTGCTGGATCTCAGCCTTGACGACTTCCAGCTCATCCTTCGGAATGATGTCATCCCACTCCAGGTCAATCTTGACGTCGGTGTACTCGAAGTTCTTCAGGAATTCTTCACCCCCGTCAGACGTAAGACCAGCGGCCTGCTCGGTTTTATGCTCCTCGGCATTTTCAAGCACAGCATCAATGTCAAGCTCCTCAAGTTTCTTCTGGTTCCCGGATTGCTCAAACATCTTCTGTCCACGACGCTTGAGAATCTGGTTGATATCATCGGCAGAATTGGGCTCTGCAGCCACACGATTGATCTTGTCCGTGAGTTCTTTCTGCTGGCGGTCCGTAATACCACGTTGGATTGTGATGAACTCCAACATGCGCTTGTTTCGTGCTCTCTCAAGAATTTCTTCTTCGATAGTGTCTTTGGACACAAGGCGATAAACACTCACAGGATTCTTCTGGCCAATACGGTGCGCTCGAGCCATAGCCTGAAGATCGGCCTGAGGATTCCAGTCTGAGTCGAATAAAATGACAGTATCCGCCGTCATCAAGTTGATTCCAAGGCCTCCGGCACGAGTGGATAGCAGAAAGCAATAATCTTCGCTCCCTGGAGCATTGAAATGATCAATGGCAATCTTGCGTTCTGAGGCCGGAACAGTACCGTCTAGCCGTTGAAACTGGTAATTTCGCAGTCGCATATAATCAGTCAGGATGTCCAGCATGTGCACCATCTGACTGAATATCAGGACACGGTGGCCGTCAGCCCTCAGTTTCGTGAGAAGGCGATCAAGTAACATCATCTTGCCACTTGTTGTAATGAGGGCCTTCAAGGTCTCATCTTTAGTCGGGGATCCTTTCAGAAGCTTGGCTTCAGCATTAGGGAAGAGAAGTGGATGGTTGCTGGCTTTCTTCAACTCCATGACGATGTTCAGGAGCGATTGCTTCTGTCCGTTTGATCCTTCATTCAGGGCTTCGTAATTCCTGGTCAAGATGTTCTTGTAGTACTCTAATTGAATATCAGATAACTCCACACGGAGAATCTTCTCCGACTTAGGCGGAAGATCATTCTCAACTTTCTCCTTGGTGCGGCGGATCATATATGGTTGAATAGCCTTGCTCAGCTCGTCTAGCTTCCGGCTAGCATCCTCTGAGGCGAGGTCAACGTTCTCATCCACTTCAACTTTGCCTGGCATGAGGAAGTCCATAAGAGCAGAGAGTTCGCCCAAAGTATTTTGAATTGGAGTACCGGTAATGAGAAGACGGCTGGGAGCTTTAAACTGCATGAGTCTGTCGTAAAGCTGAGACTCCCGGTTTTTGAGACGATGAGCTTCGTCGACCGCCAGGAACTGCCACTTCAACTGTGATAGGAACTGCCAGTCCGCGAGAACGTACTCGTAGGTGGTCATGAGCACATTGAATTTGACTTTCTTGACGTTGCCGTCAACAAGCAACTCATATTCGCGGATGATCTTGCGAGCCCGATCGTTGCCAGTGTAAATGACATAATTGAGATCTGGGGTCCAGTTATTGAAGGTGTCAGCCCAGGCCGGCATTGTTGACAGAGGAACAACGCAGATGAAAGGCCCATCTTGATGTCTATCGTGGCGAAGCCAGTTCATGAATGCCACAGTCTGCACAGTTTTTCCTAGCCCCATCTCGTCGGCCAAGATGACATTGGTGCCTCTGCACCAGTTATGGGCCAGAAAGTTCACACCATGCAACTGGAACGACCGCAATTGACCATACTTGATGTAGTCGGGTTGCTCTTTAAGAGTAACAAACTTCTTCCGCGTCGCCAAGTTTGATTCCTTGTTATCGGACCATGGCAGTTTAGATGATCTGTCGAGGAAACGGTCAATCTCGTTTTGAGCGAGCTCGCTGATCAGCGAAGCGGACTCCCAAGTGCAATACTCGTAGGTAAGACCCTTCCCTATAAAGGATTAGATAATCGAAAAGGGGCTTTACTTCAAGGCGAACGTACATTTGACAAAATATTCATCCTCTTCATCACCAGCACGGCTTCCAATGACGCGTTCCACTGTGTGGAAATCAAGCTGACTTTCACGCTCTGCTTCGCGTTGAACCATGTGCTGCTCGTATTCTTCCGGTTCATCGTGCTGTCGAGCTTTCACGCGCATGTCGAAAAGGACAGCGTGCTTAAAGTAGTTGTCCAGCTTCCGAAACCCGCGATAGGAGGAAGCGGCTTCATATGGTTCCCATGTCGAGTGGTAATGTGCTTTATCTTGCCACTTGATCTGTGAAATTAAGTTAGTCACGTACTAGGCGGAGCGGAATCAAGCGTGCATACCAGATATTCGAAGTCCTTTTTCTGTGCATCGAGAGGATCCAGATCTGGAATTTCGTTAGCGGGGATAACGACAGCCATAAAGCGCTGCACGCACCAATGCCTTCTTTGAGCCGATGATCAAGGACTTTATCTATGCCCGGGCCGGTGTCTTCGGTAGTGGTGGGCCAGTAGTTGGGTGTGGTATTCTCATCATCATCCTCCTCGAACATGTCCTCGTCGTCCTCCTCATTATAGTTGGCAACCTGTTTGGTACGTCTGGAAGAGAATCGGACTTCACCACGGGACGGAGGTAGGAGGCCTGCGGCGACTTGAAGTTGACGCTTTCGCTGCTTCTTCGTTGGGACGTTGCGGCGTGCGCCAACATAATCGTCCGAATCAGAGTCAGATTCCGCCGATAGTAGTACTGGAGTGGGCTGATGCGATGCTGTAAGTGTTCGGTTAGCAAGCGACTCCAATGTGGAGAGGTATCGGGTCTTTACCTTTTCGCGAGCTTGTTCTCTGTCTCTTGGTGCGGGGCTGATCAGAGGAGTAATCGCCCTCATCGCTGCTTTCCACCTGTTATCCACTGTGAGCTGTGAAGTCAATACCATATTCAAGTTACTTACTATGCGACGGTGGGGTCGAGCACGGCCCTGCAAGACAGTTAGTTGATCCCCAATGAGTAGCCGGAAATGAGACATACGCTTCGCCTAAGCCCATAGAGTTCCGGATTCTGTGTGATGTACTCATCATCTTCAACACTAGCCTTACGTTTCGGGGGTCTCGTCGATTCCTCTGATGTCGAGCTTCCACCATGGTCAGACTCGTGTTGAACAGGCGGCGGAGTTTCCGAGTCATAGTCTCCATCTGGCTCGCCTTCCGCGTCTACATCTTCCGACTCCGAAGTACCATCTGCATCTTCGTCTTCATCGTAGTCGTCCCCTTGAGGCTCGTCCGACGACGACGCGTCCTCAGCGATGGCATCTTTGGCGTCGGACAACTCGCTACCACTGTGTGAAGAGATTTCGTCTGCGTTCGTAACATTATTCGCGAGAGGGGACAAATGCCCGTTGGTAAGAGGGTAATGGGCCGAATGGCTCGAAGGAGAGGGCATCAGGATGGACGTAGCTATTGAGATGATGGTCAACATGATATCTCAGGAATGGCATGGCCGGGCGAAGCCAAAATAGATGCGTTGGATAGGGAATCAAAAGGCGACCAAAAACGATCAAGAAGCGATCAAAAACAAATAAAATCCAACAATAGACCGGACCCGATCATATAGGTCGACTGTTTGATGGCTTGGAGATGGAACAGATGACGGGACGGGTGCAAGGCCAATGGGCCATAGACGAAGTGAGAAAGACAGTATCTTCTCAAACAAGCGACTGGAGAGCGGTATATGAGGTATAGAAGAGTATATCGGTCTCTCTCCGATCTACCGTAGCGATACGTGATGAAGTCGATGAACTGGAGCCAGAAACGGAAGAGGTACAGATTGCCAGGGTTGGAAAGTGGTGGGGAACAGCAAGAAAAGCAAGTAAGAAAAGTCAGTACTCACAGTCCATATCTCAGATACCCTCTGAGGGTTGTAGAGATAAATGGTTGGGGTAGTGAGGGGTGGGGTGTTGTGAAACTTGGTGAAGAGGGTGGGTGGTGGTTCATGAAGTCGAGTTGAGCGAGAGCGGCTTTGCGGGTTGCAGGTGGTTTCGCTATCGAGTGGGTTCCGTAGTGACTGCTGACTAGGACGAGGGTCCGGACGCCAAGACCCGCTTAAGCGACCAACCAGAAGCGGCGAGTTAGGTATTACCTATTGTTACAGCGCGTTACATAATTAGTGCGGACGTGAAAGGAAAAAGTACACCACAGCACCCCGCCTTCAACCTTGGTACGTGTGGACTCTGCTTACAGTGACCCGCTCTCTCCTACGACATTCACTCTCCCCCGGACTGGTTCCTCTCCTCTGCACTCTTTCGCTCGACAGTCACTTTGGGAGACCGGAAGACGGTGTTATCAAAGAGGACTTGTTCTTCCATTTTCGCTTGATATAAATTCTCAAATCTCACCCCACCGACAAGTGCCCCGCCACATATTCACGAAGAATTTGCGAATCCATACCGTGATGTCTGACAAGTTGACAAGGTATATCCATTCTCCGCTGAGATCAAAAGAAAATCACGTCTAACGTTTTCATTCTCTTATAGGATTGCTATTGTCAATAGCGACAAGGTGCGTTTCGCCTACCCACCGTCCCTCCTTGAGACTCCGATCCTCTAGACAACCAAATCTGAACCAAGCTAATATGTTTGGCTATATAGTGCAAGCCGAAGAAATGTAGGCAAGAGTGTAAAAAGTCATGTCCCGTCGTCCGTACGGGCAAGCTGTGCATTGAAGTCACCCCCGAGTCCAAAATTGCCTTCATCTCCGAGAGGCTCTGCATAGGATGTGGTATTTGTCCCAAGAAGTGCCCGTTTGACGCCATCAACATCATCAATTTGCCGACCAACCTCGAGACTCAGGTCACGCATCGGTACTCCGCCAACAGCTTCAAATTGCACAGACTTCCTATGCCCAGACCCGGCCAAGTTCTTGGTTTAGTTGGAACAAACGGTATTGGAAAGAGCACCGCGTTGAAGATACTGAGTGGCAAACTCAAGCCCAATCTCGGAAGATATGACAATCCTCCTGACTGGGAAGAAATCCTGAAGTACTTCCGTGGTTCGGAACTTCAGAACTATTTTACCAAGGTTTTGGAAGACGACTTGAAGGCCATCATCAAACCCCAGTATGTGGATCAGATCCCGAAAGCGATCAAGGGGCCTGTTAAGTCAGTGGGAGCCCTTGTTAAGGCGCGAGCCCAGATGGAGAACTTCGATGAGATTATGGACGTCTTGGGTAGGCATGGAGATTTTCCACTGTATTACTCTAACAGCTAACTCTTTCTAGAATTGAGGCATGTGTTTGACCGTGATGTCTCCCTACTCTCTGGTGGAGAATTGCAGCGTTTCGCAATCGGCATGACTTGCGTTCAAAAAGCCGATGTGGTGAGTGTTTTTGTTGAGCCTTGTCGTTTGAGCCTGAATTAACACAATTGCAGTACATGTTTGACGAGCCTTCGTCTTTCCTCGATGTCAAACAGCGTCTTGCTGCCGGCCGTATCATTCGCAGCCTGCTCAGGCCTGATGATTATGTCATTGTCGTTGAGCACGATTTGTCAGTGCTGGACTATCTTTCTGACTTCATCTGCGTACTGTACGGCAAACCTGCTGTCTATGGTGTTGTCACTTTGCCTGCATCCGTCCGGGAAGGAATCAACATCTTCTTGGATGGTAACATTCCGACAGAGAATCTTCGTTTCCGTGAGGAATCCCTTCAGTTCCGCATTGGTGAAGCTGGAGAGGAGTTCCTTACCGACAAGTCCCACGGTTATAGCTATCCCAAAATGGAGAAGACAATGGGTGACTTCCACCTCACCATCGAACCTGGTCAGTTCACTGATTCCGAAATCATCGTTATGATGGGTGAGAATGGAACCGGAAAGACCACTTTCTGTAAGATGTTGGCTGGTGCGTTGCAACCAGACAATGGCAAGAAGGTTCCTCCTATGAACATCAGCATGAAGCCTCAGAAGATTACTCCGAAGTTCACGGGAACCGTCCGCCAGCTGTTCTTCAAGAAGATTAAGGCTGCTTTCTTGAGCCCACAGTTCCAAACCGATGTTTACAAGCCACTCAAGATGGACGATTTCATTGACCAGGAGGTTCAAAATCTCTCCGGCGGTGAATTACAGCGTGTGGCTATTGTCCTTGCGCTCGGTATTCCTGCAGACATTTACTTAATTGACGAACCCAGGTACGCAGCTGCACTTGATCAAGTTTTAAGGTCTTTACTAATGCTCCCAGTGCCTATCTTGACTCCGAGCAACGTATTGTGGCCGCACGTGTCATCAAGCGTTTCATTATGCACGCCAAGAAGACCGCGTTTGTTGTAGAGCACGATTTCATCATGGCTACTTACCTCGCTGATCGCGTCATTGTCTTCGATGGACAGCCAGGTGTTGACTCTCGGGCGAATACACCGGAGAGTCTTTTGACAGGCTGCAACAAATTTCTGAAGAACCTTGATGTCACTTTCCGCCGGGATCCCAACTCTTACCGCCCACGTATCAACAAGTTTCACTCCCAGTTAGACCAGGAACAGAAGTCGGCAGGCAACTACGTAAGTGCTTTCCATATCCTAGAATTCTGATGAGGTACTAATCATTTACAGTTCTTCTTGGAGGACGATAGTTGAAGAGGGCCACCCAAAGAACGATCCGCCCTCATCTGAGCGCTGTCCTCCTGGTACCGGCATTCTAGATGGAACGAAAAAGGGCAACAAGAAGAAGAGCATTCGCCGACGTCTAGGCGGCCTGCTTGATGAAGAGACTGGGTCGGGCGAGGATGACGACGAGGATGACTCGTCACTTGGACGGCGATCGACCTCCTGTGCACCTCTCGTGACTTGCGATATAGACAAGATGCTGGATAGCACGGGTCAAGTTAGGTGGTTGCTGTCTTCTCAAGCGGTGTTCCCAATAAGTAGAGACGAGCGATTATGCCTTTTACCATCTAACGTCTACTTGAAAAGTTGGCCTTTGCCGGTCGTATTTGTCCTATAGATTTCATAGCTTATGGCAGTTTAATGCTCTGAATCCAATAAAAAAATACCGCTGATCTCAAGTTGGTTTGGTAGTCCAGTAACTTTTTGTCTTGCAGATGTGCGTTCCGAGGCCCTGGCCCAAGCTATCACCTGGAGCATTGATTCATGATGTAGTCATTGATGGGGGGCGTCAGAATAAGTGGAGGAATATATCTCTTCCTTATCTGTGGTTGCTTTTCCTTTATGGCAATATTCTACAATGAAGATTTTATTTTAGACTCACCTTGTTGATAGGTTCATTTCGCAACATGCTGATACGAGTTAGGTAGAGCATTACGAGGAATTTTAGAAGTAATCATGAATTCTAAGCACGTAATGCAGTCCACTGTGGTGTGGGAACATAAAGAGTAGACCAACCGGCTTTCAACTCTTTTACACCCGTTCTTTTTCCTTGTTTCGATACCTGTTACCCCCGCAGTGAGCAGAACCTGGTTGTGGGTTCTAAGTCCTGTCTATTCTAAGGCTGCGAACGATTCCCGTCCTTCACTAAGCTGCCCCGGGATTGTTTAATCCATTGGTTCTCGGATTGTAAACGATTAGGAACTGGATCTGGCCTAGGCTGGTGCGCACTATCAGGGCATCCTCATGGCCATACCTCCTTCCATTCCTGTGCCACTAGATCTTGTTCATTAGATATCATGAAACATACCTTCGCGCTCTTGCTATGGCCTGTCTAGGTAGCGTACTAACGCATAAGTATGGTTTTTCCCTATAAAGGGTTTTCGAAATAGATAGTGTAATCCCGGGAAGCTTTTGTGGAACCATCTCGGATAGAAAAGTGAAGTTGATGGTAATAAGAATAATAATAAATTCTATGAAGTTGGACACCGATAGGACTGCAGTATAATACCACGGCCGAAGTATGTGGAAAGTGTCCTATTCAGTCTAACACCTTTACCATCCAAATGCATTAGAATATGATAAACGTTTTATTGCCTCTTTGATATCACATAAATTACTTAAAAACTTACAGTGCAAGCTTAAATTGGTATGGAGCTCGCTGATGTTGATCTAGACTACGCATACAAAAACTTTTTAATCCTAATACTATCTACCTTAAGAATATATTTGCATCCAGAAGTTTGCCAGTGTTTCTTATTTGGTTGATAACTGAATAGCTCTACTGTGTAGCCGCGTTAAGTAATGGTAGCAATATTCTATACCGTATGCATACTCCTTCAACATCAACTTTGACTTCACTGTGACGAGCACATTTCTATAGAGCAGGCTAAGAGCAAAGTAGTCAGTTGTAATGATTTCACTGACAAGTAGCACAAGCTAATTTTTAACTCATTTGCATTGTCTCCATAGTGCTATCGAGCCCCATGGGGCCCATAGCTTCGGTATTCCATACTCAGAACCCGAAAATTTTGCCAATAATCCCCAGTTTTGTTCATCGCCCTGTACACTTGTGACTGCATTTCAAGAGATATCCACCTTGGTATCTCCCGACGACGGCATCCAACATCATGATAATGTACATGAAAGAAAGAAAAGAAGACTCTAGAGTGTAAGTAACGACTTCTTCCAGAGATAGGTTGGTGAATATAGATATCAAAATATCCGCGCCATTACCTACCATAGAAAACCCGTAATGGAAGCCAGAACAATCGTAGTGCACACGCCAAAGCCTTTAGGCTGTGAAGTTACAGCATTCATGAACTGCAGGCCAGAGCATCTATGCTCGGTTTTTTGTTGTCGAGTCGCCGTAAGGATCAAAGCAATTCTGGTATGACCATAAGAGAGTGGTATCTGCAGATTAATCTTCCTCGATCTCCCCTTCTTCACTCCCTGAACGGAAAGCCGGCTCTTCCTCCTTTATGCTGGGCTCCGGCAGGTGAGCTGGGGTTTTAGACCTTCGGTCAGGACGGGGGGAGAATGTTCGCTCACGAGTGTTTTGCTCACGGCGGGCCCTCTGCGTTCGCGGTTAGCCTATTAATGACGAAGATCGCTTCTTGAACATACCTTGTTATCCCGCTTGCTGTCCGGGCTTCTCTCGCCACCACTCTCACGCCGACGACGGGTTACAGGACGACTGTCTCCGTAATCCAACTCATTGGCCTTATCGCGTGGATCGGCTCTGCTGACAAAATCCCGCTCTGGCTCGCGGCGCCGGCGATCTCCATCATACATGCTAACACTAACCTCCCTGGAGCGCCGCCCATAACCGTCTCGATCGCGTGGATCATCTCTACGGCGTCGGGGTGGAGACAAGCCTGTAGTACTTCCAGCCCGGAATCGAGCTTCACGCTCTGCTTGTGCTTTTCTGCGAGAATCGCCATATGGGTCTGGCTCAGGTGAGCGAGTACGCGTCCGATGGCGTCTATGAGAAGAGGCATGACCATTACGATACTCACGATCTCCCCGATCTCTGCCACCCCTATCCCGCTCACGCTCACGCTCACGTCGGTCACGATCACGATGCTCCCGGCGGGGACGGTCACGTGTCGCCTCTTCGTCCCTCTCCCGATCCCTCAAACGACGCATATGTTTGTCAAAAGCGACCCGGCGTAGCTCGTCCGTCTCCAGAGCATTGAACTCATCGTACTTTTCAAGACGGGGACGTACCTGTTCCCAATTGTCTCCCACAGCAACTGGTGGTTCGAGACGCTTGATCCTGTGACGTAGATCCTCAATGGCCTCTCGGTGGTCCCGTTCGTCGATGTGCTTCTTCTCTGCCAATCGCTTGGAGACTTTCTCCCGGATGCGAGCAAAGAGCAGCTTCAAAGCTTCCTCGTCAAATGTGCGGGTACGGATATCTTGCCCCATGACGGAACAGAAGTCCTCGAATGGTGTGTCCAGGGTAACCTCGAAGCGCAAGTCCTGGAACAGGTTAGTATATGCTGATGAGAGAGGTACATCGGGACTTACATGAAGCACATCCATGGCATCATTTCGCATCGCTCGCATAGTCAATTCCTCTTCCTCGAGAGCATCCCAAAACAGTTCAAGTGGAGTGGAGCCCCCTTGGCCTAGCATTGCGACATATCGAGGGTCGTCCTCAATGTCTGGATGAATGTCCTTCCACTTCGTCCCAGCCCTGAGTCTCCCAGCACTCTTCAAATCTTTCAACAACTCGATGAACGCGTCTCGATTTTTCCGTTCGAACCGAGCCTTGATCCGCTTTTGCTCTTGTCGATGATTGTTGAACTTGACCTCGAGACGTTTGATATGCTCCGAAAATGTATTAAGGATATCAAGCTTGTGGAGGCTCTTGAGTTGGTCGTCCTGGAGAAACTGTTCATTTTCCTGAAGTTGTGCGTAGACTGTGGGCCAGCGGGTGTACGGTTCAAGATCTAAGCTCTGGAGTATCTCAGAGACATGAGTCAGAGCTGTTTGTTGCTGCTGTTTCTCATTCTTGACATGGGCATCCTTCAAAGATTTGATGTACTCCTCAAACAACTGCCTTCGTTCAGCATCGTCTTTAGCCGATCGGAAGATGCTCTCCTGGGATATAATTGGGAGAGCTGTCTTCCAGCGCGTGTAGTATTTGATCTCCGGATGTGACTGCAGCATGGCTGTGAAATCAGACTTGACCTTGGCAACCCTCTGACGTTCTCGGTCTTTTTCCTGTGCGCGGACGTCGATGCAGTACTTTTTGAATACCTGCTCTCGGTCCTTTGGATCCTTGACGGCCCTCCAGTCCCTATCCTTGATTCCTGCACGCACAGCTTGCTCCCAGGTCCAGTCCGGCTGCACTCCCACTCGCTTAAGAACCTTCATGAACGCAGCCTCGGCTTCTTCTGGCGTCGCAAACTGTGGCTCGTTTAGGCCATCAATGGAAACAGCAATCCTATCACCACCGCCATAACGATCATCATTCCGTCGGTCTTCTCTGTGTTGGCCATGACCGTATAGAGCTACAGAGGACGCGCTGCCACCTGCAACGAATGTCTGTTGTCTTTTGCCGCAGCCATTAGCATATGCCATGAAGCAGAAGAGTGAGGGTACCTACTGTGGGGGTAGACGCTGTGGTGGCTGGTCTTGCATAGCCCGCTTGAGTACGTCAGGCATCTCCCAGGTCGTCTCCTTAGTCTCGGTGTTCCACCAGTAGGGTTTGCCGTCCGCTGCCTTGAGCTCCTTCCACGGAGTTCCGACGAGAGCGCGCTGTAAAGAGAGTCAGTTGGCTTTCGCTGGAGCCCCGATGCGCCTTCAACTTACCTCTGCAGGAGTCATCAACTCCTCTGGCTTGGTCCATTGTGTCACTTTGGTCTGCGGATTATAATAGTAGACACGTCCGTCAGGAGCCTTGGCCTCCTGCCAGGGAGGAGCGCCTCCGTAGCCGTTCATTGCGCGTTGAGGTTGCCCACCGTACGTTGCAGGTGTTGAGGTTGCGCGGGTGAGGTTGGAGGTGAGGTGAAACTGGCGAGTTGCTCTGGCCAGCCCGGGGAAGTTTTGGCGCGGCGCGCAGCTCGGAAAATACCTTATCCGGTACAGCTCGCTCTTGCGGCCCGTGCACTGCGGAGCCGTTCATTACCAAACCTCCGCGGCGATTATCGCGCCTTAACTCCATATAGGGGAAACTTGCGAGAGTACTACTTAATGAATCATGGCTTTGGATGATACAGAAGTACTGCCTCGAGGAAGTGCCGAATTCGTTGAAAGCTCTGTGCTCGAAGCCATTATCCCTTCCCATTCTTCCATTAACCTCAAAGACGAAATCGCCTCATGGGATGGCGGCGCGGAAGAGGACAATAATTCTGTATTGCCATTTGTCTCACAGAGGAACTTTCTATTATTCGGTGAGTGGCATCAGTTGCCACCATAATTTCCTAGCCATCTTACTTATTCACAGGACCCCAGATGAACTTGCTCCAGTCTATGTTGTTCTCCGGACCCCTTTGATCGAGGAGAGCACTTTGAATTCATACCTTGCTAGACTGGCTATTAGTTTAGAATCATTTGCACTCAGCACAGCGTCGAATTCAGATTCTAAAGAAACTCGTGCATCTCCGCCAAAGGAATTGATCTTTTCTGAGACTATAAGAGACTCATATGAGCCATCTTTTGTCAGGCGGGAAACTGACGCCGAACCGCATGTCTATGTGATCTGGAAAGTCGATGTGTTCATCTGTAAGCCAATATCTCGTTTGAATGGTATGAAATACTAAGTGCGGCTAGGTCGACCACATGGGAAATTCCATAAACCAGCAATCTACTTTTCGCCTACAGCATCATTGAGACCCCCTGAAAGGAAGAGAAAATCACTGCTCGAGGATGAATATTTGCCAAGCAAAGTTCCGGCTGCCCTCAATCTCCTTCAATCTTTCGAGAATGATCCAGCTCTTGCTGGTATACAGCCGCGTTTGTCTGCGTTGAGAATTAGTAAAGTTGGTCCAACTGCATCAGTTGCCAAAGAGCTTGTACGGCCCATCAGGAGCGGGCAACGTCGCCTTTTTCGAGCCGCCCCCGCATTGATTTGGCGAATGAGATATTCAAGGGTGCACTCACCTGTAAGAGACGCCACTCTCATGGCTTCGTTGGACCTGGAAGTTGCACATATCACCGGTTGCAGTATTAGCATCGAGAACATTCAATTGGATCTTCAAGGTGCTCGAGTCCAAACTCTCAGTGAGGGTCCGGTCGCATCTTCAGTGAACAAACCTGGAGATCAGGTTACACAGCTTTATAAGATCACCCCGGCAACACCAGATGATACCTCCTCGCTGCTAGAGAAGGACGGACACGTCTTAATCCTTAGAATCAGAGCCAAAGTACTAGTTTCTAATGACTGTCGGCCTAATATCTCGATCGAATGGAGGACCAATGTAGATTTTACCGTTGAGGCGGCTTCCAGCGTGACGAAAACTATCCAGCCAGCTCACCAATCCGCAAAAGCTTCAGGCTCAGAATCACGTCCTTCGCAAGATGGCCATAAGCAAGTCCAAGCAGTCAATATTACTCTAACCATTTCCGGTCCTCCCTCAGTTCAAGTTGGCGATACTTTCCGCTGGAGTGTGTTCGTTGTGAACCGTTCCGAGAAGACACGGAAACTAGCGCTGTTGGTGGTTCCTAAGAGGATGAGAGATTCCCACATGGAGAAACACAAGACCCGACCTTCGAGCTCTTCTACTACTATACGCCGTGATTCTAAGGAGACACTTCTAGCTAGTGCAGTTCTTGACGATAATATCGTATATGCAATGCAAAAGAGTGCAAGGCAAGAATCGGCGCAGTTGGTCTGCTTGACTCCTGATGTTAGAATAGGGTAAGTTCCTTTTTTTCTTCCCCAGTGCATGTGAGTATTCTGTCTAGAAATTAGAGCACTGATATGAATATCTAGACATCTAGCCGCCGGCGGATGCTACACCGCCGAACTTCAGTTCCGAGCTCTGTCTTCTGGGGTATTAAATACTTACGTAGATGCACTTCGCATCGTGGATTTAGCCACTCAAGAGGTCGCGGATATTCGCGAACTGCCTACAATAATCGCTGTGGACCAAGAAGTACAAAACTACTAGCTAGATAGACTTTCGGTGGAGTAACTCCTTTGTCTACTTGGGGTGTGTCGTCCACCAGATACACTGCTTCAAAAAAGGTGGGGTTTAACGTTCTTGGATTCGAGGCTCGTCAGGGTGCCAGTGGGCCAAAGATGAGTGCAGAAGGCAGTTTGCATTCCAAAGCGGTCTCGACATATACATCTTATTGAACTCCATGGAGTTTCAGGAAGCAGACGCTCGGAGCATATACCTACCTGTACAGGTGGTTCTATTTGCCAAACGATAGGAGGGTTCCAATAATTCATGATGGGGCCTGATAACTCATATTTCATAATTCATCATCAACAATAATTCTTTATCAAATGTGGTGATGTGCTTGCCATAAACAACGTCATACCCGTTTCGGAAACGTAACTCCGCCTCAAAGCTCACGTGTGGCGCTCTCACTTCCTGCAGGCGGAAGTCGAAACCCCTCAACCAACACCAGCGGACCGATACTCGCTGAAGCAAATCCTTTCACCACTTCTTCACTCTTGGAACCACAGACCCTTCGCACAAAACCAACTTGCTGTGAGTATTCCGATAGAACCTCCTGCTCCACCCCAGCCAAAAGGAGCCTTGGGCTTGTCACGACCCCACGACGATCGCACACCCTTCCCTTTCTGTGACGTGCACGTCATAAGTATTTCTCAAATTTAGCTACCATGATCGAAAACCAAAGACACCGCCTTCTCAGAGCCCTCAACAACCGCTGGATTTACGGCAAGATTGTACGTACCATTTGCGTATCCTGTCCTTTGACGCTGTCTTCTACGTCCTCATAATCGCAATGCTAATGGATGACCATATGACAGCCACTTCTTCACGCCGCCGTATTCCTTCTTCAAATGGCCGCCGTATCTCTTTTGACGAGGAAATTCAATTCCTACTATGCCAGACGACCAGGTTAGATCTCTCGTAATGCATTCCATTGTCGGATGTTGCTGACACGTGTGACTACAGTGCTTACCACGATGATCACCAATGCCGTACGGTTCTCCTCGAATTTCCCTATTAGACACACTTGCACTCAGATAAACGCATACTGACACAGTTTGCTACAGATATTGGGTGGCATTGCGGATACCGTGGCACAGTCGCTGACGGCAGTCCGGGAGCGAGCTGTGAGGAAGCCTGGAGGCCCAGACAAAGACGACTTCGTCGCCATCGAAATTCATGAATTAGACAAGAAGAACCCCTGGCCAGCGGGGGAGCTTATTCCAAACTCACCAAGGCTGCCACCGCCTTTCGATTTCGAGCGACTGACAAGATTCATGGCATATGGTTTCCTCATGGCACCCATCCAACACAGGTGGTTTAGCATCTTGTCCAGGACATTTCCCGTTTCAAAGACGGCTGCATTTGTGCCTGCACTGAAACGAGTTGCATTTGATCAGCTCCTGTTTGCTCCTTTGGGTAAGTCTACTTCTCCTGGTCTGGACTGCTTATTGATCAACAATTTCTAACACCCACTCAGGCCTAGCTGCTTTCTTCTCATTCATGACTGTAGCTGAAGGAGGTGGAAAACGGGCACTTACGCGCAAGTTCCAGGATGTATATGTGCCAGCCCTGAAGGCCAATTACATGGTTTGGCCAGCCGTTCAAATCATCAACTTTAGGCTCATGCCGATTCAATTCCAGCTTGTAGGTTGAGTTTCTGTCTTGTTAATTAGATTTCAGCGACTGACTTTTTGTCTAGCCATTTGTTTCTACCGTTGGTATTGCTTGGACAGCTTATCTCTCATTGACAAACTCGTCTGAAGAAGCGTAAAATGTCTGAGGCAGCCTACCTCTTCTTATCTCTGTATTTATGTATATTTCACGGTCAGGTTCAATATCTTTAGGGCACTACCACCTTATAACGTTGGAGAAATGTACTTCCTATACCGGCGTTGGAGGTTGGGGTTCCGAGAATGGGCATGGTCATTACTGGATGGGTTGGGAAGGGTCTATGTCTCGTTTATCCTAGGATCACAATGACCCAACATGAATTTGCCTTTAGCAAGCTCTTTGTACTTAATTCTTTCGCGGACCCCTAAAAAACAGGGGAAGTATTTGGCTTCTATTGCCGGCCGCGGGAGTAAGAAGACTCTCTCGGCCGTCGAGTTTGGCACAAGCTCAACAACATGCATTTCCAAGAAAATTAAATCACTTTTCTACCTTGCTATGTGTAAAAACTATGTCCCCCACCATGGACGTGCTTGCTTTTCCGTGCTCCTTTCCGATAAGGTCGGAGTCCAGAGCTCGGCCAGCGTCACCCCACCTCTGCCCCTCCATCAGATGCATGATTCAATCATCAACAAAACGCCCGCCTCTCCCAGCTTATTTCTGCAAACATCTCCCGAACGTGAGTCTCCTTCACTTTTTATTTATCAATTACAGAAAGCAACTGTATCCCCCAACCCAATCATCGATTCTTCAACAAGAAGCCCCGAACTCATAAGGACAAGCAGTGATCTAGTTTTGTGGACAACATGTCTCTCTCCAACAAGCTCTCCATTACCGACGTCGATGTCAAGGGCAAGCGCGTCCTCATCCGCGTAAGTATATTCTGTTTCAATGCCCTACAAATTCCGTATCGATTGAAATAGTGAACTCCGCTGACACTACACTAGGTTGACTTTAACGTGCCCCTTGATGCCGACAAGAACATCACCAACAATCAGCGTATTGTTGGAGCTCTCCCAACCATCAAGTATGCCATCGAGCAGGGCGCCAAGGCCGTCATCCTCATGTCTCACCTCGGTCGTCCCGACGGAAAGGTGAACCCGAAATACAGCCTCAAGCCGGTAGTTCCCGAGCTCGAGAAGCTATTGGGCAAGAAGGTGATCTTCACCAATGACTGCGTAGGAAAGGAAGTTGAGGACACTGTGAATGGCGCTAGTGACGGCCAGATCATACTTTTGGAGAACCTCCGCTTCCATCCTGAAGAGGAAGGCAGCTCCAAGGATGCGGAGGGCAAGAAGGTCAAGGCGGATAAGGAGAAGATTGAAGAGTTTCGGAAGGGGTTAACTGCTTTGGGGGACGTCTATATCAGTGAGCTGCTTTCCTCCGACGAACCTGAGTACTATGATGGCTAATTGGTATTAGATGACGCGTTCGGCACAGCTCATCGCGCTCACAGCTCCATGGTTGGAGTTGATTTACCGCAGAAAGCTTCCGGCTTCCTCGTCAAGAAGGAGCTGGAATACTTCGCTAAAGCTCTTGAGAACCCCGCCAGGCCATTCCTCGCTATTCTCGGAGGTGCTAAGGTTTCTGATAAGATCCAGCTGATTGACAACCTGCTCGGCAAGGTCAACAGTTTGATCATCTGCGGTGGTATGGCCTTCACTTTCAAGAAGACGCTCGAGGGTGTCAAGATTGGAGACAGTCTATTCGACGAGGCCGGAAGCAAGACCGTCAAGGATCTCGTAGAGAAGGCCAAGAAGAACAATGTCAAGATTGTCCTCCCCGTAGACTACATCACTGCCGACAAGTTCGCCAAAGATGCTAAGACCGGATACGCCGAGGACAAGGACGGTATTCCAGATGGCTGGATGGGTCTTGACTGCGGCGAGAAGAGCATTGCTCTCTATAAGCAGGCCATCGACGAAGCCAAAACTATCCTCTGGAATGGTCCTCCAGGCGTGTTCGAGTTCGATGCATTCGCGAAGGGCACCAAGGCCACTCTGGACGCCGCAGTGGCCGCTGCGCAGAACGGCAAGATCGTCATCATTGGCGGAGGTGATACTGCTACAGTGGCCGCCAAGTATGGTGTAGAGGATAAGCTCAGCCATGTATCTACCGGCGGCGGTGCGTCTCTCGAACTGTTGGAGGGCAAAGACCTGCCCGGTGTATCTGCTCTTTCAAGTAAGTAGATCATGATCTAAAATGGGATAAAAGACTCAAAAAGGTGGAATAAGGCACTTCTTCGAGATTGTAACGTAGTTTACCAATACCTGGATATTTCAATGCACAGCTTGATTGGTATTCCGCTTAGCAGTGTCTAGTTACTGCCAGTCCATTATCCCGACCGATATGCTTTCTCGTGCATAGAAATGGCCAAATGCGAGAGCTCTATAACCTAAGAATAGGTACACGCCGTTTCTATTATGATCATGATTCCGCTCGTATAGTTATGGTGCTCCGAAACGCCTCCCTGATTGCCATCCCCAGGATACGCCTGTCATATTCATTTGCCAACCTTCTTCAATTCCTCCCTACTATGTATCAACAGCTGTCGCTTATTGCGCATCCAGAAATGACATGGAAACTTACTTCAGCTGCACCGAGAATTCTTCACTCGTATCGTCGTCATCCCAGCTCTCCTCCCACAGATGTGTGTTACCGCCGGGGAGTTGTGTCTCCTCCTCTGCCCAATCTAGCAAATCGCCATCAGTATAGCTCTTTTCTACTGTTCAACTCCAACAAGGGGATTATACCTTCGACCGGGAAATCCTCAAACTCATCATCCTCCTCTAGCTGCGCGGCAGGCTTCTGCAGGTTCTCTTTGGAGGCATCGCCATTCTTGTCGTTGACAGTGGCTTTGGTTGTGCTTGCGGAGGCCTGGGGGGCAGCGGACATTGCGGATGTATTGGACTTGGATATTTGTAGGGTTGGGTGTTGTATAGGTCGACAGAGTTGCTGTGTTACTTTGTGAAGAATCGATCGGCGGGGAGTCCGTGGTGATGGTGATGGCGATGTTGAGGCTGGTGAGGCTCTTCGGGAGTCCGCTTTCTCCGTTGTCGCGTCTAGATTGGGTTTAGCGCTGACTTTCGCGGCGGCCGCAGTTTGTGACGTCGCGGGGTTAAGGACTGCGTAGGCTGACACCATTAAGACCCCGGGTGAGTCTTTTTGGAAGGGGATATTTTCTCCGTCGACCTTCCTACCACTATTGCATGAAAACTGGTCTTCCTTCACTTCTTTTTCTATGATACATATATGTGATTGAGGATACCCTGTCTTTTGAGATACCGCCCTTCATTCACGAGCTGCCCTCTTTAACTCCGCAAATCGTCCGACAAAATGTTGAAAGTGGGAGGATGGTTGAGCGGTGCGAAAGGGCATATGCATCATGGGACGACGCGCAGTCTCAATGCTCTGGATGAGCTCTCTAATAGTTAGCATTTTGATCTATTCCTAAGCTGCAGGAAACATCCTAACAAGTGTGCAGTTGAAGACGCAATGGCCGGTACGGTGCCCTCCCACCTCGACCGAACATGTTCTATATATGGGCCAGAAACTGATCCAGTAAAGCGGTTTCCCATATAATGAACGACGACGTGGACTCTGCAGAAGAAGCCCTGAACAAAGGGCACTCGCCTTTTCACCAGGTATGCGGAGCATCCTAGCTGAGGGCTGACTAACGTCAGGAATGCCCATTGAGCCAGTTTTGCTTATGTAATTTGACAGCTTGGGAAAGGGGTGGTTACGTTTATGAAGGCCACTCTTGGCTTCGAACAGGATATCATGCGTCAAGGCGAGCACCTCAGTCTATAAACAGGCGTCCGAGACTAACAGCTCTTTCTATAGCTTCTGATACCCTGTCCGATGCCGAAAACTCCGCATACCGCCAGCAGCGGCATGCCAAAAATGCCAGTACCTACCAGTCACCTATATTTCCTCCGGGGACCGAATACGCCGTGTGTCAAGCGGAGGCACAATTGATGAGTGCGATTGTCGGAGTATTGAACGAGAGCCTCACAGAAGCAATCAAGAGTTTCTACAAACTACGGAAGGCTTACTTGACTCTTGAGAGCATAATGGAGGCTGAGAGAAAGTACCTTAGTGAGAGAAGCACAAGTAGTCTCGCTTCGACGTCCTCCAGCCGATCTTCCAGACCATCCTCGAACCACTCGATAAGGAGTAACGCTCCGAGTCCGAAGCATTCCGCACCATCGTTCATAGTTGCGGGACCCTCCTCAACTCTGGGAAAGGCAGCGATATCTGAGAAATCACTTGTCCCCAGTGGAAATCCCAGCAGTGAAGAGAACGAGGATGACGACTTTTTCGATGCTGATGAAGACCATGCGGAGGTCGAAACTCCGATGGAATATGTTGGCCATCTAGGGGTTCCCACTGAGGATGGTAGAACACTGGAACTGGACAATTCCAAAAAAGAACTGACTCCCAGACCAGGATCTATCGCTAATCCGCCTATTAAGGCAGGAGAATCATCTATGGATCTAATATCTGAGACCATCAAGGAGTTGGAGGACCTTGCCCTCACGGAGACAGTAAAGGCGAATGAGGATATCTCCGCCTTTGGCGACCATCCTGTGGATATGTTCATCATATCTGGGTCGAACTTCTGTTTTGGAATTCTGTCTCTACTAATATCTTTAGTACCGCCAGCTTTCTCAACGCTTTTGAAGATTGTTGGTTTTAAGGGCGATCGAGAACGTGGCATTCAGATGTTATGGCGGGCTACAAAATTCCACAACATCCACGGAGCTATGGCTGGGCTCGTACTCTTCGGCTATTACAATGCCATCGTAGGTTTCTGCGATATCATTCCTCAACAAGGAGAGGGATCTTACCCTAAAGCCCGCTGCAAGGTCCTGCTCGCCGATATGCGGAAACGGTATCCGAAGAGCCATCTCTGGCTGCTGGAAGAGGCTCGCATGTTGGCCAGCGAGAAAGAGCTTGAGAAATCCATCGAGTACATGGACATTACTTCGGAGAGCCCGCTCAAGCAACTGGAAGCGCTGCGCTGGTTTGAGCGAAGTTTGAATACGATGTACATCCACGACTACGCAGGGACTTCCTCCGCCTTCCAGAAATGCATCACGCTAAACAACTGGTCACACGGCCTGTACTACTACATCTCTGGAGCCTCGCATGTCGAACTCTACAGACGTAACAAAACCAAGAATCCCGCAGAAGCGAAGAAACAAGCCGAATTAGCCAAAGACCTCTTCAAAAAAGTCCGCTCCAACATTGGCAAGAAGAAATTCATGGCCCGTCAACTCCCCTTCGACGTCTTTGTGAACCGTAAGATCCAGAAATGGGAAGCCCGAGCCGCGGAGTGGAAATGTGATTTCATCGATGCCATTGGCGTCAGTCCGTTCGAAGAGATGATTTATTTCTGGAACGGGTATAAGAGGATGCGCGCGGATCATCTGGAAGCATCCCTGGAGGCGCTGGCTTGGAGCGAGAGTAAGGAGAATCTGTATTGGGGGAAGGAGGGACTGGATGAGATGGCGATTAAGGCTCTGTTGACAGCTGCAACACTGAGAAGCTTGGATAGGACCGGTGAGGCGAGGAAGGCTCTTGAGGAGCAGATTTTGAGTCAGGATAGGAGTTTGTTTAAGGGAGGATTGAAGGATAATTGGACGGCGCCGACGGCAAGGTATGAAATGGCCGCTATTGTTTATGGCGAGGCGGAAAGGGCGGGCCCACTAGAAAAACAAGGAGCTTTGCTAGGGGAGTGTAGAAATTGGTTGGAGGAGGTGGCGCGGTGGGAGAGTTATGATTTGGATGCTAGGTATGTGCTTGCGTTGGCGTTGCCTTCTTATTCACCTCTTTACTCCTTTTGTGTTCGTTAGAATAGTGGATAATTGTTCGGATTTTTGCTGACTTGGGCTTAGGATCGGCATGAAGGTTACGACAGGAAAAAGTACCTTAAGGAGGTATGGTGTTGAGTGTTAGGGACCCGAAGAAAATGGTTGTGACTCTACTGTCTTCTTGACAGCCTACAGGGTTGGCATGAATTCATATACACTTTTATACGACAGTACAGTAGTAGTAGTATTCTTCTAGACTCATAAATTGAAAATGGTATAGATTGTGATAAGGAATGAATCCATTAAAATACTGGTATCCTTTAGGACAGTAAATGTGATATAGTTAAGATATCGCTAGCTGTCGAACTAGCGACAATGGATAGGGATGCTGAAAAGGAATATCAGGAAGAGTAAGGTATGTCTACAAGTGTATGATTGTGAGGTATACAAATTTTGGTGGTGTTCGAAATTATGGCGTCCAGATTCTAGAAGGTTATCTAGTATACCGAAGTAAGAGGGATATGTCTATCTAATTATTAAACAAGTCGTAAGTAGCGAATGTTAAGATTATAGGTCTTAATTAAGTGAAAAATAGCAGGGAGTTAGATTCTTAGAGCACATGGGAAACTGGTAAAAGCTTCCCTTAACTTGAGTATGAAGAGGGTAACAAGAGTTGGATTGAGCGTGCGGTACGTTAGAACATAAGCTATAAACAATCATTCCCCACTAGAAGGTCCTGGGGGAGGTCCCTCGAAGCGGATGTTCTATTGATAGTCAGCTGGCGGGAACCAACGCGGAGAGTGCGAAGGAGGGCCGCTGCTGAAGGAAATGCGTATTCTTTTTTTTTGCTGGCTTTTGTTTCTTTTAATGTGGTTTTTTCTGGTTGTTAGGGAGGGGGATGGGGTTTGAAACTAGCGGCTACTTTTTGGTTTCTCGACTGAGTGTTTCGTCGTATCTGTTGATGCGCAAGGGTTTGAAGCACCGATGATGTAGTATGAGCAGGTGAAAAAAAATTGTGGTTATTGAACATTTGAGCTGAAGTTGGCTTTTGGTTTCTACTTTCAAAACAGGTTTTTAATGCCGTTTTCTAACTTGGGCAGTCTGTACACAATCTCTGAAGCGTTGTTGGAGAGGGGGGCTAGTGTCTATGATGACAGTATTGAATAGCAACTCGAACCATTCCCACGTCCGAATACTATTTACGTGACGATAGTTAACCTGTTCTGTATTGCAAATATTCTATTAATCTATGCAGAAGTACATATCCTAGACCATACCCCGACAGTGATTCACTGCTCACCATATCCATGACCATTCAACGCCGAACTCGATGCAATCCAAACACTTTTGCTTTCCTTACAATTATGAATATCTGTGCCCTTCCAGTGGCCTTCATTATTCCAATGCACACGTATTAAAACATATTTTCACATTAATAGGACTTCTGCCTGTCCAGCTAGGTGGGCCGAAAAGGTACCTATACTCACAGGCTTATTCGCCTAAGTGCATGCCATAAAGCAAAGTCAGTGGTCTTCATTTTCTTTTCTTCTCTTCATTATGGCGGTAGTTCTTGCGGGTTCTGGAAAGGACGGACGCGAAGGGCGGACGCGAAGGGCGAAAGAGCGTTACTGGGTGGTGCGATTGTGGTCTGAGTTCGACTGGGAGGTTGCTAGAAGAGCGGGAACTTCGACGAGGTCGTCAATGTGCGGAAAGTGGTATTTTCTTCTCCAAAACGACAGAATGTTAACTTTCAGCTTCATTGTCCCAATTTTTCGTTAAGTGCGGGTAGCCAGTGGCTCGGCTACTTCGTCGAATTTGTGACAGTGCAGCCCACACGCACCATCCCGGTATTGTATGACTGGAGTACCTGTCGGGGTCGTATCGCTGCATCGGATCGAGGTGCCCAGTGGATCGACGACGATTTTCCCCTGTCCACAGTTGACGGGGTGTTTGTATGAGATATAGCCGCATTTTGTGCAGCGCTTGTATATCCAGTAGCACATTTCCAGTCGCGGGTTCGGTCACCGTTCGAGGGTTCGGGTTTGGATGTTGACTTTGTGGTTTTGGGGAGCTTTGTGGGTGCGTAATTGTTGTTTTGAGGTTTGGGATTGTAGAGAGGAAAGAAACTAGTGGGAAAGCGGATTTTATGATCGAGTTTCTAGAACTGCATTCTTTGCGGGATCTAACTCCGTCGTCACAAACAGGGTGGTTTGATGAGTTTTCTCCAACGCAAATTCCCGCGGTAGGGTCTGCATCTACAAATTATGACGCGGGGAAAGAGCCAACACTAACAGAGCGGACACTGCTCCAGCGGAGTTTATTGGTTGTTTCTGTCCACTTATATAATCACAGAAAGGGGAAGTTCAAGACACACAATCATGTGACAAGGACGTACCTTTCCAAACGGATTTCTGACGACATAGTGACTTGAATCATCACCGAACCTCACTTCTTCTACATTATTGCAACGCTACGTTACTTGCCATTTGCCAACAGTATCTCTGCAACAAATGTTTGTTGGCGGACGAACATTGCTGTTGCTTTCCATTCTAAACGAACGGCACGAATGGATTGTACATTGATGATTGCCGGGTCTCCGATGTAATTACGACACAGACAAGATTATTGAAACATCAAAACAAACAGTCCAGTAATCCGTAGCAGGCTACCTTGAATTCTCGACGAATCCATATCGACATTCGGTCCCGCAGGAACCATATGTTCCCACCCCCTGGAGCTTCTCATAAGACCTCTTCATACCCAATAACGTCGTCCATAATCGTCACTCTGATGATTGTTCTACTGAGGCTCTTCTTCAGCGAAGTAAAGGATTGTCAGACAGACCAACTAGACCCTCACCGGAAAGTTGTCCTGTATGACATCGCTGCTACTTTTCGTATTTGAATCCTTTACGATAGACCCGTACGCACGCAGTCACACTACACAGGAACCAAAAGAAAACTCGGTTGGTCTTTAGTCAGTGCCACTTTAATGCACAAGACTACCAGTTTCTCGGATTGAACACAGTCTTAATGGATGTTTATCGGACGGCCATACAGAGTATGGAATCGTCTGTGCTCTGGCTAGACATGGGTAAGTAGATGTTCCAAGGGAACCATGCCCTAGGTCGGAATTTTCTAGTGGATGTTGGCATACAGTAAGATCCCAGGAGATACTTTTTCAGGTGCAGAACGGTCGTAGGGTAACGCATTGTGGAAGAGAGCAAAATGAAGGTATGACTCGCTAGAGGTGACATACTTGTGAGCAAGGATTCACTGGAGATGATGAGGTGCTGCGCACCCCGTTTGCCTTTTACAGGTAAATGAATTCTGCCTAACCCCCAATAACTGCTCATAGGTTCTCCTCATCATGGTCCATGGCGAGGAGTGGTCTAGCTTATCTTACTGCAGATCCCGGGGAAATGTGAATCCATCCGATTCGGAGCCGGCTCAGAGTTTCACAGGTAGTACTGTGTAATCAACATCTGTCCGGCCCCGTTTATGCTTTCGCTTCAGCAAAGCCTTGCTGACATGACGTCCATCACAAGGGTGGGGCGTAAGCCCTACTGAAGGATACCTTCTAGAAGATTTCCGCTTTTAGAAACGTATGCAGCCTTCTGTATGGGTTCGGCGAAGTTCGTATACGCCTTGACGTGTTCACCATCGCGTTCTTCGTTTTCATGTTGTCTTAGTATGTACGGCCACACAGCTCCTTTTAGAAACAGAAAGGTAAAAATGTACATACATACGAATGCATCAGATGTCTGCATCGCATTGACGAATCAGAAGCTTACAGAAACCCCCTCTAGATAAGAAAGTCTGAAGGATTCAGCTCACCACCTTCCGATGAAGTATGTCTCACCGCAAAGAGTAAGCCATCCACATGTCTGCACCAGATGGAAGGCAAATACAGAGCTTTTCGCACATACCCAGCACTATGGATGAGTTACCTTTTGTCTGGCGGTATCGTTATAAGACACAGCAGCGCCGGCTGTTGGAAAAACAAGGCAACTGAATATCCTAAGCGACGTTGACCCGGATAGTGGGTTTTCATACGGCTGAGAACTTGTTGCCTGATGGATGGGGACAGAGACACCGGGACTGTGTCACTTTCGTTTTCCATGCTTGTGCGATTTATTTGCAGTCTCTTCCTTGTCCACATCATCCGACCGCCTATTTTACCTATCTGGCCAATCTGACGTCGGTGTATATATATTAAATGCACTCAGCCGCCAACGCCAGTAAGACTATACATTCGCACCAATGAGAGTCCCGTATCCGCAGCACACGCCCAAAGAGGAAGAGATGCAGGTCAGCATCCCATTTGGGATCAGCTGGAACGAAAAGCTTTGCTAGCGGCGGTTCCTTCGAGCTCACGGCTGTGATGATAGTCCATGAAGAGGTGGAGTTGGTGATGATGACAACGATGGCACTTGGTACTGGTGTGCCCCAACCCGAGAGGGAATAGCTTCGGACGGCACCATTACGGTCGTGAATTGCCTGTTTTCTGGACCCTGATTCATCCCCCCACCCTGCCGGGCCGTGATAGTCTTGTCATCTGATGTTGGTGGAATTGGTAGACATTGCATTAGCGGCTGTGATTTCTGGGCTGCGATTTCTAACTGAGGAAAGGTAACGCTGGAAAAAGAGATGACCCTAATTCTTGCACATACTGATTAATTGACAGTACCTTTTGGTCATCAGACACGTAGCTCTTATCAGAAAATGGTTGCAGAGACTATCAACCTTCAGAAGTGCAAGTCTGAAGAGCGCCAAGATGAGGAGATTCCCAAATAAAGGAGTACCTAAGAAACTACAATAGAGAACAGTGCTGACTTAGCCTCCTTTCCCGCCAGTTTATGAACACCGCCATGCATCCTGAAATAGCTCGATGTTGGCTAGAGCAAACCCTAATCTCACTTGAGTATGGATTAATGCACTCAATCTTGGACAACAACAACAACATTCCAGCCACATCCACCAAACGAACAAGGATAGGCGGAAGAGAAGCCTGCCGTGTGCCGAACTCTGGCGATTGCCGTCTTACCCAATACTAAGCCAACAGATCTTCCCGCAAGGAATACGGTGATAGCACGAGGCCATACATGTTCTTCATGTTTTTCACTGATTTACACACGAGTTAACCACTTCGTACAGCGTGGCGAAAAGGGCCTATTATAGCCTATCGAAACCGAGAACATTGACCGAGACGCACACGGCCCAGATACCGCGTCTCTAACCGTTGAACTTCCGTACCAAATCACCTCGGAAGGAGACTCAAAATCGAATTTCGGATTCACAGCCTCGCATGATGAACTTCACGTGAAAATTTCTAAGATTCACAAAACCGCTGGTTCAAAGTCTAAGGGAAGAACTTGTTACTAGCGCCCGGCGCCAACTTAAACACATTTTCAAAATCTTCAACCACCTTCTATCTACGAAACAAGCGCCGTCAATGTGTGCAACAAGCACGAACAAATGTTGAGTTTGTGGAACTCCAAAGACGGCTCACTACCAGACTGTGGCGAAGGTGGTGTTATAGTCGCACGATATGTTGGGGTTGTGGAAATATGACACAATATGTGGGAGCTTGGGAAGAGATGAAATCATGGTTCAGGGTCTGGGAAGCCTACCGGGATGGCCATGGGGAAGAGGTTGGGGAACGGCACAGAACTCTGATGATGGGAGTTGCGGGTTTATGGAGTTTGGTAAACTTCACATGTGGACTGCAGGTTTCCATAACCTTTCCAAAATGGAGGGACTTGTATCTCCATTATATTCTAACTGCTCCACATTTTTCGCATTCGGAGCCTTCCGAGCAAACTGCTACGTATGTATGTATCAGATAGCTATCTTTTTGTCCACACATCCACATCGCGACTTGGCGGAACCACCATTCTTCGATCGGTGATTGATAGTGATAAAGGCTCTGACCCAGTAACCTAGCGGAACCCGCCGCCAGCCTCCCCTTCTGATGGAACCTCGCCCACCATGTTCGCCATACGGCCCCAGTTTTCATTTGTCGTTACCAGCCTTTCTGCAACCTCACGGCTGCAGTTCGCTCCATTCTCTAATTTGGCCCCTATCAATTGCTGCAACTTCAACCCCCATCAATTTTTGACGCTGCCACCAACGGTTTCTCAAACGATATTATGTATTAGGGTCTTGGATTCCTGGAAACGTTGGAAAGACTAGTTCAATGTCTAAGCGAACGCGAACGCGGATCGAAGAGAGGGTTCTCCTCAGCCTCCGACTGAGGTTGAATAGAATAAGTAGGCATTAACTGCCTACCGACTTGAACGGTTCATCTACGGTCCAACAACCTTCGAAACAATAGAGCGTACTGAAGCTGTAAGCCACCCGGAGCAAAACTTAACAATTGCCACCAACCACCAGTTTTGCATATAATCGATCTAGGCAAACGATGCGCAAACACACTCAGTCCCATCGTAACCATGCAAGCCACTTGGCGGACAAGAGCCTTATCCAGATGCTCCAAACGGATAAAGAGCCTCAATCAGCCCATTTCTCGACCTAGAGGCCCACAAAGTCTAGACACCATAGACCGCCAAGGCTTGTAGTAAGAATTAGAGTGCAAACTGAACGGGACGGCGTTGGAGTTGTTGATGTTAACGAGGGGTAATGTTGGATTTGGTACCATTTATTGTCGTCGGCCGCGCACTAAGGTCTACGAACTAGAGGGCCGATATGGCGGGAGGAGGAGGAGGAGGCTGAGGGTGATTTTAAAATATTTACCCGCGGCCCCAGACAAGGACCAGGCCTTATGATGAGTCGGCTTTTTGGGACGAACGAGTCACGATGGCATAAGTTGGGATAGAACACTACTCATGATGGCATGTCATGAGGATTATGCGATTGAGGTGGAGGTTTTCTTGGGTAATAGCGTGAAGATTGAATAGACCACATGGATGGGCAAAGTCTGAGTTTTAACAAGCGGCTCGGAACAGGGGCCACGACTGGGCTGTTAATGTTATGGGGGCCGCTTAGGGGGCGATGGGATCACTACTCACGGCTCACGAATCAGGACGGTATAGAGTTCGACAAAATGTTACTTATGATGCCCGAGTTATCGATAGTGGTGGAGGTGGATGATTTTCGGATGTACTTGGGATAATAATGGACCGAGTAATAGAGTGCGTAGCGAATGACGGACATCGTGATGTCTCGGGGATGGATAGTCTAGATCATGGAAGCGATACGAAGACGCGCGGATAGTGAATAGAAGCTACAGGCACCAGACAATACGAATTATCCTGTCCCGTCGAAATCATTGGGAAGACCGTTATCCGTCCTCGTTTATTTGTCAATGAGCGTTTGAGGTTGGGTCGCCGCAACTAGAGCTATCAAAAATCATTGCAGGAACCGCGGATCGAAGGCAAAGTGTGCAGTAGACTTATCTTTCTTCATTCGTTTCATTCGTCAATAAACGCCAATGTTAGACCGTAACCGGTGCCCGTATACAAGCAGTATGAAGAATAGAGACCAATGGCAAATCTTTGTACGGACCGAGACTGAGATCGGAGGACTAGAGCTGTATACAGTAGATAGAAAAGTTTGAACGATTTTTGGGTTTAAAAAGAAAAAAAAAATCGCAACAGAAAGATCTATTGAAAGAAGTCAAGGAAGGGCAGTCAATGTAATCATTCATCTTTCTCGGGTTCATGCGCACCCCTTAACGAACATTGAGGGTTGCCGCTGTAACGAGAGCTATAAGACTAAAATTACTGCAAAGTCTTGAGGATTAGAGAAAGATGTGTGCAGAAAAATCATCTATCTCGGTTTGTCTGATTCGTGAGTTGAGGTTCCTCCCACAACTAGAACTATATACGGAGGCAGGATAATAGCGGAAGAATTCTGGTTGAATATATGGAACAAAAGTGAAATCTTTGCGACGTAAAGTAATAAAAATGCCTCAAATAAAGACCATGAGAAACATGTGGTATTCATAATAATTTTCCCCTTGCGGCGGTAAACTCCCTGTATGTTTCCATATTGCACCTCGCATCCCCACGTCTGGGTCTCGCTTCCAAAAATATGTACATCGTAAAGCAAGGTGGAGGGGACTGTGAGGCGCAGCAACAACAGCATCATCGCGCCAAACCCGTATCGGGATGCGATGCATGGAGAGCAAAGATACTAGCGATAAAAAATAAAATAAAATAAAATGAACATGAAATGCGAGTGAAAGCAAATGGGTAGTCCGCCCAAACCATCCGTCTGTCCGATAAAAAGTAGATGGAAGAAAGTACAGAAAGGTCTACCGAAGACCATGATGAATGAACAGAAGAGGAATCTATAGCTCAAGCCTAAAAGGCACAAAAGTGGCAGTGAAGAATATACAGAAGTAGAACGCTCAGAACGCAACAAGACACACTACTTTCCCACCGAAATCTTTAAATCTAAGGAATAGTGTTCGTCCTCACTCTCTGCTGCTGCTGCCCCAACTGCTGTGCCAAATTCAACTGCTGTGACAATTGCACGGAGCACTGCGACTTAGCCGCCACCTGCCTCCTAATCTCCTCGGGCGCATGCTTCATAGTAACCTTGAAAGTATCACGCACGCGTGTGCGAAGAAGTTGTTCCAGAGCACCATACACCCCGCCATCAACCCCATTATTGTCGCTCGGTCTCGCATCCTTGCAGTACCGCTCCGCAAACTTATCCACCAACTTCTCTACCCTGCGCAGCTCGACAAGTACGAGATTGGTGCGTACGCAGTCCTCCTCCCCTGAGCCTTCCAGGCTGAATTGTGCCATGGAGGTCGGGGGTGAATAGGTGAAGGTTTCCATTTGAGTGATGATGGGGGAGGATACGGTAGGTTGATTGATTCCTGCAACGGCTTGGTACCAGGAGAGGATTTTCATGATAGTGAAGGCGATGGTGGTGGAGAAATGGGGGTTGGTGGAACAGGGGCAACTCAGGAGCACAAACACTTTGTCGATTGCGGATTTGTTGGTAGCAAGGACAGTGTCGAGGGTAGGCAGGTTGGGTGAAGCGCCGAAGTCACTTGCCTCGGGCTGGCTGGTCGGCGGGGAATACAGGCTGTTCAGCGTAGAGAAGGCAAATTGCGTGCAATCGTGGCTCTGGATGGTAGCCGACGTCGGAGGAGTCGGAAGCGGAGCTGGCATCACCGGTGCTGGAGGAGGAGCAGGAACAGGTGCAAATATCTCTTTGGTAGGAGCATAGGGGGGTAATGGGCGCTGCTGTTCCATGCCGAAGTAAGGAGCACTGTGGATAGAAGGAGACTGGTCCATCTGGTGGAATACTTCTGGATGGCTCTGTACACTGGTAGACCGGACATGTCCATGAGGCGAAGACGGAGGAGGGAATTGCGGCATAACATGAGTGAAGAGTGGCTCCATAGACGGCGGACTATGGTACATCATGTCATCCCCAGACCAATTGTGGGCGAAGGATCCAGCATCGGAATAAGGAGACTGGCTTCCATCAAATCCGGTCATGAATACGTCCGGGTAGGGAGCTTCAGGCGTAGCCGGCCCATAAATATAAGGGTCTATGGGTTCTGGCGAACTGTCGGTAGTAGAGGTAGAGGTAGAGGTGCGGGGTATCATATCAGGTCGTGGCCCCAGACGACCGCAAGAGCTGGCTGGCGATACATCTCTTATGATTGAACCATCGGGATTCCTGGGTTTACGTGGTTTTCCCAGCCTGGCGTAAGATGAGCTTCAAACTTCCGGGCTGGCACATTGTGGGGAGACATACCTCATGGAGGGGGAGTAATTGCAGCATATACCCATATTTCCGCAACGATGACAAGTTGGCCTTACTTTATCACACTTGACTTTTGCGCGCGAGCAGGCATCACAAGATGCTCGAAGCTTGCGAGGCTTCTGTTCGGGTGGACTGGAGAGGATTGAAACAGGTGGGGGATGTGCCATCATGTCAATTGGAGGTGATGGAGGATGGTGCTGGGGAAGGTAGGGTGGGGGAATAGCATGAAACATGATTATAGCTGTATGGACGCCAAAGCTGTAAGATGTCGAGGCTGGAGGAGCAGAGCTATGTTATATAGGGTGGCAAGTCACGGAGGGACTGGGAGAGGGACATGGAGGGACCAAGAGGGTGAGAGCAGGGTGCAGCACAGCACAGCGCTAACATTATTCAGGAAAAGAGGTTGAAGGGGGTCTCTCCAGTTCGTTCAGTAGTGTAGCGTCAGCGCAAACGCGCGACCGGCTGGCAAGTTGCACGCCGACTTAGACTTGGGGACAGGGGAGGTCGCTTGGTGGTGGCATGAAGCATGGGGCATGGTGGAGGATTTGTGAGATCTGCACACAAGGCATGGGCCATGGTGACTTGGGCTGAACGTTGGGGACGCGCAGGGGGGCCCTCCACTGCTCTCCAGCACAGCCAACTCGATCCAGAAATACCTCGATGAATCTGTCGTGTCTCCCTAGCCTAGCGTCCAGGACAGCGAGCATGCCTGCGTCCTTCTCCTCTTCCAACGTGCAGCACCCCAACACGCAGCAGCCTTACACTCTTCATGACCTCGTCGTCTTGGTGTGCCTTCAACACCTCTGACAGCGCTGGCCTCGAACCCCCTTGAGCTCGCTGCACCCAAAAAGAATCGTTTTGAATATTTTCCCCCGGTATATAACTTTTGAGTGCAGCGAAGCCATTGGGGTTGAGTGCAGCGAGGCCATTGGGTTCAGCAAAGATTCTGCCGCAAATGCAGGAGGAATTCTTTTCTCTGCAGAGCTTCCCGTGAGGCACAAGGCACCCTTCGGCGTCATGCTCCAGTGCAGTTGTGGTGTTGGTCGCAATTGAAAAGTGGCGTCAAGCCCACTGACCACCGAATCTTATCGTCCTCCTTGTGAGATTCTGCTCGTACTGTGATAATCGTGGAGGAGAACGAACGTCGTCGATCCGCCGCATCCCCAAAGACTGAAGCTCTTCCAAATCGCAGCAGAACGGGAATACTCCATACGGAGATACAGAGAACACAGAAAGCGTTGGTCAGCCTCGTCACAACGGCAGTACAGGAGGAAGGTCTGTATCCCAGCAGAAGCCGTGTGCGACCCGGCTGCGCGCAACAGGCTGAATACAAGCTGCGTTGAATAGATGAGCTCCACGAGGCATCCCGAAAATGCTGCCCTCGTTCCAGTGTCGCGGGCCGTCTTGTAGCCCGAGTTGTAAGAGATCTATATTAACTCGCGCTCCTTTCCTCATCAGTCCTAATAGAAACGTGTAAATGAGTGCCATATCTGCAGAACAATGTGCAAATGTACATGGAGATAGATACTATTGCAATTGGCGTTCATAGAAGGCGTCGTAAGGTGGTCACAGTAAGCAGAGGTGAGGATGACATTTTGTGCGCTGAGGTCGCGTACTGATCAGCCCTCTTCATCCAGCCCTGTTAGTCAGCGGTCCCCTCCATCACTCAACCATCCCCTCCATCACTCAACCATCCCCTCCATCACTCAACCATCCCCTCCATCACTCAACCATCCCCTCCATCACTCAACCATCCCCTCCACTCAACCATCCCCTCCATCACTCAACCATCCCCTCCATCACTCAACCATCCCC
>ML994047.1:0-56253 GCA_010093945.1 Delitschia confertaspora ATCC 74209 | reverse complement strand
TCCTCCTCCTCCTCCTCCTCCTCCTCTTCTTCTTCTTCTTCTTGTTCTTCTTCTTCTTCGGCGGCGGTCCCGGAATCCTAATCCCCAGATTATCCACCACGTAGAAACCATCAGTGTCAGACATCTCTGTATCTGCATCGTAGAAAAAGGAGAAACAGCTATCCGTTAGAATACACGTTCCGAAACATAGGCTTTTCTTTTCGATTCCCTGGTATTCACCTTGTTCTTCATCGCCGGCAGCGCAGGGATCTTGAACCCATCCTTATCGACTTGAACTTTAACCTAGAAAACCGAACCATGTGATTAGCCACTTACCCCCAGCAGAGCCGTTATTTCGTCTCTCCAGTATTCACCTTCTTAGCCGGTGGAAGGCCAGGAACCTTGAAACCAGCACTATCCACCTTGCTCGGCCCAACCTGCGTAAAAGTTCCACCCTTGAACCACCGATCCTCATCCGCCTTCCTCTTCCGATTCATCTCATCCCTGACCTTCGGATCCACCAACTCCAGCCCCTGAACAGGCGTAAAAGCGATGGAGCTAGTACCCATACTGGGATTCCCGACACCTCCAGCCCTAAGCCCATGAGTCTTAAGCATCGTAGCATTACCGGCGATTTGAGAAGCTGCACCACCGAGGGAAGTCGCAGCACCGCCGACACCGCCCCAACCGGGATTCTTCTTGGAGAGCTTGGCGCGCGTGCGCTGGTCGATTTGCTGGGCGCGGAGACGGCCTGTATCCTGCGCCCCTATCATACCGAGGCCCTTGGTAGAGTCCGCGTACCCGACCTCCTTCTCCTCCTTGCCGAACGCCATTCTGTTCTGCGCTTTACGGATCTCCGTCATAGCGGTAGCTTCCTTGGCCTTGCGGGCGCGACGACCACCGCGTTTACGCGAGGGCTTGTCGTCGGGAGCTGGGAGGGCGCGGATGCCTTTGTTTGGTGGCGGCTCGGTCAGCTTGTCAAGGCGACGCTCGCAGTCGTCCTTGAATTGCTGGCCCATGGAGCCATCGGGAGATTCGTGAACGCTGTCGACGCGGGCGGCGAGGATGACTTTGTTGGAGACAATGCGCATCGCTTGTTTGCGGAGGTCGTGGCGGATGGCCTGAATGATAGGGGAGTGGTAGAGAAAGCCTTGGTGGCGGATGCCGATGTTGGAGAAGCCGGTGCCCGAGGCTTTGTTGGAGCCCAGTGGGGTGAGATTGCAGGCGGGGGTTTTGGCGAGGCCGGTGAGGCCGCCGGCGAAGTTGAGGAGTTGGGCGGCGGTTAACGAGCCGATTAGGACGGTGAGATTGGGGGCGAACATGTTCATGCGGGATTGTACGTATTCAGTGAGGATCCGCTTAGCTTTGTCCAGTTCGAGCATCATGGCACAGGCTTTGCGGATGGTGGATAGCTCTGCATCAGTGAGGTTGCGCCCTTCAGCTCGGATGGCTTCGACGGTGACGACCATGAGGGAGGGTCCGTCTAGGATAGACTTCAACGGCACGCCAACCATGTTGTCCGCGCTCTCTGCAATGATCTTAATGTTTCCCATAGGCTCATTCCCAATGATAGCAACGGTCTTAGCATAGTCGATCGGATTCTTGATAAGGTCTTCGAGGTACGGGAACCGTATGAAGTAGTGATCCCGGATGAACTTGTGCACAACTGCAATTTCCCCATCGATTGAGGTGGAGAGGGTGTTTGCCTGCGTCAAGAGCTGATACTCTGGGTTATCCTCCACAGAACCTCCAGTCGCGGGCTCTGGGTTTTCTTTGTAGTGCTCGATCTCCTTCAATACCGGTCCCAATTTCGCCACCAAGCTCGCCGCGCTCTGCATGTCTTCTGGGCCCTTTCGCTTCTTCTCAGCATGCTCTGCGGCGAGCTGTGCTTCTTCGTCGACATCCATATCATCGTCATCAGCCGATTCGCTTCCTCCGAAATCTTTTTCCAGCTGTGCGAGATCATCTTGCACTCCGTCCTGGCCTTCGCCCTCGCCCTCAGAACCAGAGTCGGCGAAGTCAAGAAGGAGCTCTTGCTCAAGGGTCGCCATGATGTAGGCGCGTACGTCGGACCTTTCCGAAATCGGCGGTCTCCGAGCGAAATGTATGAAGTGCGGAGTGGTGGTGACAGAGGGAGAGGTTGAAAGGGTGGGCGAGTGTTGGAGTGGGTTAGCCGTGCGCAAGCTTGCAGCAGGTCGCGACGTTGACGTGCCGGGAAAATAATTCTGCCGGGCGGTGAGGTGGCCAGCTGCACTAAATTCAATCCCAACCCCCCGACTCTCCAGCTTCCTACTGAATCACCAACAACATAACGCCGTCTGCTTTGCATCGATTATCTTTCGAACGCTTGCTAGCTAATTTCCTATTTACCTCTGAGGATTCGCGCAGCTAGGTTTATCCGACCGCCAACATGGAGGCTTCACGCGGCCCACCGAGGGTCAAAAACAAGGCCGCAGCTCCCATCCAAATCACCGCTGAGCAGCTTCTGCGAGAAGCTGTCGACCGCCAAGATGAAAAGCTCAAGACGCCGACACAGAGGTTCGCGGATCTGGAGGAGTTGCATGAGTTTCAGGGCAGAAAGAGGAAGGAATTCGAAGACTATGTTAGGCGCAATCGGATAAATATGAACAACTGGATGCGTTATGCTCAATGGGAGCTGGAGCAGAAGGAGTACCGGAGGGCCCGGTCCATATTTGAACGCGCGCTGGACGTTGATAGCACCTCGATTGTGCTATGGGTGCGATATATTGATTCCGAAGTCAAGGAGCGCAGTATGTTGAAGCAATAAATCGAGGTTGTTTTGAATCTGCAGTGCTAACGCTTGTCTAGACATCAACCATGCACGCAATCTGCTGGACCGAGCCGTCACGATTCTCCCGCGACAAGACAAACTATGGTACAAATATGTCTACCTGGAGGAGATGGTGGGGAATTTGTCGGGCGCTCGCGAGGTGTTCGAGCGCTGGATGCAATGGGAGCCCGATGAGCAGGCCTGGAACGCGTATATCAAGCTGGAGAAGCGACAGGGAGAATATGACAGAGTGAGGTCGATATTTGAACGCTTCACAGTTGTCCACCCAGAGCCGAAGAACTGGATCAAGTGGGCAAAGTTTGAGGAAGAGTATGGTACCAGTGATCTTGTTCGAGAGGTTTTTGGAACCGCTGTTGAAGCGTTGGGTGATGATTTCATGGATGAGAAGCTATTCATGGCCTACGCGAAATTCGAGGCGCGTCTTAAAGAAGTCGAGCGCGCAAGAGCGATTTATAAATTTGCGCTGGATCGCATGCCCCGTTCGAAATCTATCAACCTCCACAATGCATTCACCCAGTTTGAAAAGCAGTATGGCGACACTGATGGGATTGAGGATGTTATTCTCTCTAAGAGGAGGGTGCATTATGAGGAGCAGGTTAAGGAGAATCCTAAAAACTATGATGCCTGGCTGGATTTCGCCCGATTGGAAGAGGCCTCTGGTAACACCGATCGGGTCCGCGACGTGTATGAACGGGCCATCGCACAGCTCCCCCCGACTCATGAGAAACGCCATTGGAGGAGGTACATTTACCTTTGGCTATTTTATGCGTTGTATGAGGAAATGACGACGAAGGACATCGAACGAACGAGGCAGATCTACCAGGAGTGTATCAAGCTCATCCCACACCAGAAGTTCACATTCGCGAAAGTGTGGCTGTTGGCGGCGCAGTTCGAGGTCCGCCAAGGCCAGTTGACGGCAGCGCGGAAGACTCTGGGGACTGCAATTGGAATGTGCCCGAAAGAGAAACTTTTCCGGGGTTACATTGAGCTTGAAATGAAGCTCTTCGAATTCGGCCGCTGTCGGCAACTGTACAGCAAGTACGTCGAATGGAATCCGTCCAATTCCCAAGCTTGGATCAAATTCGCAGAACTAGAACGAGGCCTCGATGACTTAGAACGAGCGCGGGCTATATTCGAGTTAGCGGTTGAGGAGCAGCTCGATATGCCTGAGCTTGTGTGGAAGACGTATATCGACTTTGAAGAAGAGGAGGGAGAGTACGAGAGGACGCGACAGTTGTATGAGCGTCTACTAGAGAGAACAAGCCATGTCAAGGTCTGGATTAGTTATGCGCAGTTTGAGATCGGAGTGCCCGAGGGCGAGGAGGCTGAGAATGAGAATGAAGAGCGGCCAGTCAGCGAAGATGCAAAAGCTCGAGCCAGGAAGATTTTCGAGAGAGCCTATAAGACGATGAAGGAGCAGGATCTCAAAGAAGAGGTACGTCCGACCGATGATGGCCTGTTATCTCCTTATCTAACCGTCATACAGAGAGTGGCACTGCTCAATGCATGGAAATCGTTTGAGACTACACATGGGTCTGCTTCCGACATCGAGAACGTCACCAAGCAGATGCCGCGGAAGGTCAAGAAGAGGAGGCGCTTGGACGATGATTCGTTCGAGGAGTACATGGATTACGTCTTCCCAGCAGACGACGAAAGCGCAGCGAAGATGTCCAAGTTGCTCGAAATGGCACACAAATGGAAACAATCTCAGGCCCAGCAAAACGGAGACTCATGAGAATGCTGCACAGGCAGAGACTGTACAGGAGGCGGAGACGGACGGGAGCGTAGCCAGGATACCCCACATGAATCGCAGAACATACTTGGTAGGCGTTCTGCGTTGGCATAGGTGGCTGACCGTTGGCCATCGATGTCATTGGATGGCAAGGAAGCCACAGCTTCAGTGGGACTGGGGCCAAGGCAGGAAAGATAGCGAGCAATGCAAGTTCTGGCGATGAGCTACACGACGAGCGATTGCCAACATTACGAAATACTCCGCCGGTTGATTGTGAAGGTTGTGGATAAAAGGTTGCTGAAGCTGTTCTGCTAGGTACAAAAAGCGACCTGTCACTAATCGGATGCGGCGTGGGGTAGGACAACTATCTGGGGATTGCTCGTGCCTTTACCTTTCCAAGTTCCACCACCCTTCCCCTCGAGCCCAGTGCAGATCAATGTATGCACGCCTGGAGAGAGAACCATTGAGTCGGTACCGGCTTGCGGCCTCAAAGCCGATGTCCAGGTACTCTGAATCTGCTGTGCATTGACTTGATTGGCCTGGGGGGCTGCGATAACAGATACTTGCCGTCAGATATAAAACTGCGAGAGACCTTGAAGGCAGGAGAACAAGATACTACTGCATTCCCTTGCTGCCTCCTTCTCTAGCTTCACACGGCTGTCATTGCCTTTTCGTTGTTTTCCCCCCCTTTCTCGTGCTGACTGCTCGCTACAACAGCTATTGGAGATAGTCGAAGGGGGACCACCTGAGTGAGCGACAGGCTGACTGGCCGGCGGGGTAGAAGCGCATCTTCACCATCCTATCTTCTTCCTCCTATTCCTTCTCCTCATCGTCATCATCAACGTCAGGGCGAGACGAACAGAGCAGACACGACAGGAGAAGACAGCCCTGGAGGACCAGACAGGTAGGGCAGGGCAGGCACGCAGGGCTCGGAAACGGTGGAGCTCGAGCGGGGCATCTCTTACCGGCTTCACGTCTTGCAGAAAAAGTTCACGGCGCCACTATCGCGACCATCACCATATCCCAATTCACCCGCGCGATTGGAGCTTATAATAGCTGCCTGTCTGCCTACTTAAAATTTCCCTCTCTCCTCGACCTTCGTTTTCGCTTGCCAGTTTCTTCAATTCGCCCTCTTCTTGCTGTTCTTTGATCTGGTCAATCAAATTGCTGTCTAATACAAGTCTTCGTGTCCCTTTGCCATTGACGTTCATTCGCTACCGGTACAGGATGACCATACCCAAAGTATTGCTGCTCGGGGAAATTGAACAGTGAGTTTTCTTCAACTGTGCTTCTCCCATCACTTCACAAGTTCCGATACCGGCTCGAACCTGAAATTGCCAGCTGTCAAATGCTAGCCTCTGTCCTGCTTTGCATATCATTCTATGCACTTTAGCATATCCCAGTCATAATTGACCATCAATTGCAGTGCCCATGAATCATGGAACTCCCTCTCTTCCTTCGCCGAACTAATCACTCCCAAGTCTACCACTCGCGCCGACTTTCTCGAAGAGCTCAAGAGCGGGCAATTAGACGGTGTCTTAGTTATATACCGCACCTTCGCCAGCGCAGACCAAACGGGCAAATTCGACGCTGAAGTCATCAAATTACTTCCGGAAAGCATCAAATTTATATGTCACAATGGTACGTATCGGTTATTCCCATTTGAAACGCTTTAGGATCCCCGGTCCGGCAGTCCTTTCCTCCCTTGTTCGGCAATGCATAAGTCGCATGACGAGGGCCTGCATCTGTTCGTTTTGGGATGCGGAGACGCAGCAATGCATTTATGCGTCTAAGGGTTCTACTGGACTGGCTCTGAATACAGCCGTGGAGAGGGAAGGACCGGCTGTAGATCTCCGACGGCGTCAATTCTTTCTGTCTTCCTGACATTGCATTATTCTGGGAACTTTGAGCCACTTGCTTTGTCTGTCTTCAACCATTCTTCGGTCCGCTTATTTGCTTCCAGGAGCTGGCTACGACCAAGTGGACGTCCACGCCTGCACAGATCGAGGCATCAAAGTCTCCAACACTCCAACCGCCGTCGATGATGCCACCGCCGATATCAACTTGTTCCTCATCTTGGGTGCTCTTCGAGGGCTGAATACAAGCATGGTTGCCCTTCGACAAGGAAACTGGCGCGGCAATCCTCCCCCACCTCTAGGACATGATCCAGAAGGCAAAACCCTTGGAATATTAGGTATGGGTGGTATCGGGAGGAATCTTAAGAAGAAGGCCGAGGCTTTTTCCATGAAGGTGATATACCACAACAGGAATCAGCTCAGTAATGAGCAAGCTGCTGGGGCTGAATATGTGAGCTTCGAAGAGCTCCTCTCGAGGAGTGATATCATCAGTTTGAACCTTCCTCTCAACGTGAGTGTGACAATCAGTACACAGCAGCAATCAACAAAACTAACCAGACCCATAGCAAAACACCCGCCACATAATCTCCACGCGCGAATTCGGCATGATGAAGAAAGGCGTTGTGATTGTCAACACCGCACGAGGCGCCGTAATGGATGAAGATGCACTTGTTAAGGCGTTAGATAGTGGACATGTGGCCTCTTGTGGTCTGGATGTGTATGAGGATGAACCGAAGATTCATCCGGGGTTGGTGGCGAATCCACAGGTTATGCTGGTGCCACATATGGGGACTTGGACTATTGAGGTAAGTCTTTATAATTGAACACAGGATAGAGGGCTACAGGAGAATAGGAAGCTAATGAGTATGTAACAGACCCAAACAGCTATGGAGGAGTGGAATATCAGCAACGTGAGATCAGTGCTCGAGACTGGTGCCCTGAGAAACGTGGTACCCGAGCAGAAAGACATGAAATAGGCCCAAGTGCAGCAAGAGAGGAAGTGGCAGGCTAGATTTAGACATTGGGGCCGGTGCTGGCAGCAAATTTGGGGAGTTATGCAAGGTCTTCTGTTTTCTTGCTTATAGAGAGGGCCGTGTTCAGGCGTACTAAGCGCCGGCGTTCTTAGATGGAAAACTGCGGTGTCGGTTGTTGACAAATATACGCTCTATCAATGAAATAAACACTTTGGAGCCATTAGCATTACGTGAAGCTTATACCAATCTAACTGCCCACAGTTAACACAATAACCTTCTGGTTTCCTTCCCCTCTCCCTTTACCTCAGCCTAGCCACTAGATCCTTATCTACACCTTACGTCTATCTACTCACGCCTCCCCTTTCTATCGGTAGAAATCCCTCTCCAGCCTTAGCCTAAATACCTCCATATATCTACGAACGAGCAACTCCGAGCCTTAATACCCTTAGAGAACTCTTCCCTCCCAAAACTCTCTTCCCAAGTGAAAAGCCATGCTACTTTTCAAACCACTACACTCCTGAGCAAAAGAAAATACCCATCAAGCAACGCATATGTGAGAAAAAACGTCTTCGAGGGATTTATTGATGCAAAAAGAGTATATATAAGAGAAAACATAGAACTGCAAAGAACAAGGGTAGTGAGATTTTGGCATGCACCTTTAGGAGTTCATAAAGAGGCTAGGGAAAAAGAGAAGAGTGAAGATGATGTCAAAAAAAAAGAGTCACAATTACGTTCCGGTTCGTCTCTCACTTATTCATGAGGAGGCTAAGTGTAAAGATGCTTACGGAACCAAAAGCTATAGATATACCACATCATCACATAGGATAAACAAATGGGAGCAGGTTGCGATGAAGCTACACTACGATTCCTGAAAAGTTTTGAATTGTTAAAGAGTGTGTATTACAAGTTTGACTAGAGAACTATCTACGGGTGTTACCAACCACTATATATCTAACAGAAGCGAAAAGAAAGGAAAGGTATACAGTCTGGCAATCTGGTATAAACATCCTTGCAGTCTTCTAAGAAGACGGTTGCAATCTTCGGGGGTATATCCATCCATCCATCCGTCCACGCGATGACAATCGCTAAACAGCGCAAGTAACAAAAACATAACCGGAAAGCGAAAGTACACCCGGTCACAACCCAGGCAACGTTATAAGAGTATAAAGAAAAGAGACTCGGCAAAACAAAAGAAAAAGGGGCAACCATATCTTAGCATCACCTCAATATCATCCTCTCAACTTGCCTCACTCCACTCACTCACTCCTCCCCACCCCTCCGCGCATTAACCAACTCCTGCCCAAAACTCAACCCAATCGGCGTCACATCCCCATCCACCGTACTCTCATCATCATAAAACCCACTCTCATTAAACGGGCCATCCTCAGCATCCTGATCATAATTCGCTTTACGCATCAGCGGCGGCGTGCTCGGCACCGCCTGTGGCTGCTTCCCTAGACTCGGGAATCCTGCAACAGACATGGACGTCTGGGAGATTTTGGAGCTAGCAGAACTAGACCGCGAGATCTGAGGCCGGGTTTTGTTGTTGGAGCCGGCGAGATCGGGAGTGCGGCGCATATTGGAAGTTGGAGGCGTCATGAGCCCAGAAAGAAAAGACTGCGCTGTGCCAGAAGGTTTGGAGACACGGGATGGGGTGTGGTTGCGGGATGGGCCATGGGAGCCTGCGCCTAATGCGCTGGACGCATTCTCCCGACCCTTACGCCAATTGCCAAAGGCAGCGGCGAGCTGAACTGCCTTGGGAGACGCGAAGTTCGAGAGAGTGGCGAGAGTTGGGAAAGACTGTCCACCGGCCATGAGACGTTCCTTTTCCTGCTGCTCCATTTGGAGATTGGTTCGGATACGGATTGCTGCATCGCGGACAGCCTCACGTTCGAATACTGGTTGAGAAAGAGCGTTGATGAGATCGCTCAGATCATCGATGCGGACACCGAGGAGTTCGCGAAGCCAAGTAATTTCGGTATCACGCTCCTTAAGCTTGGCAGGGGCATCAGTGTCGGCCTCAGCCAGCTTCTGCTCCAGAGATTCGATGCGCGATTCGCGTTCTTGAAGCTGCTCTTGGAGCACAGCGATGGATTCGCGCAAGGCTTGAGGCGAGATCTTCTCTGTGGTACTAAGGCCATAGGACGAGGTGTTTTCGGCCGGACCCTTGGCTTGAGCGGCCTGGACAGCTGCGCTGGCGGCTTCCTTGGCGACAGCGAGTTTCTCTTCAAGAAGGGCGATCTTGTCATTCAGATGCTCTGCTTTGGAATCGGCAAGGGAGAGCCTGTCTTTGTGATAAGATTCTGCGCGCTCCTTGTCCTCGCGAGCAAGGTCCAGAGCTCTCTCATGCTCCTTCAAAAGGAGTTCAAGTCGGTGCTCGAAAGAGTGTTGTTGCTCTTGAAGGGCACGTTGCCTGCCTTCCATAGCTTCATCCAGAGCCTGTTTCTTCGCATCAGAGGCAGCCTCAAGGTCAAGTTCATGCTTAGCCTTAGTCGTGTCCGCTTCCATACGGACATTGTCGATCTCTGTCCGTAGTCTGGCGATTTCACTTTCCAGGTCGGCCCGGATGATGTTGACTTGATTGTTAGCCGCATCGATATCAGCTTCCATGAGTATCCTGGTGCGTCTGACTTCGACCCGTCCAGCTTCCCTCGCCTCCTTGAACTCACGCTCGAACTTCTCAGCATTCTTCTGGTGCTCGATGCTCTCCTTCCTGGTCTCCCTGATGATCTCTTCCAACCTAACATTGGCCTTCTGAGTCTGCTCGAGTGTGACCCTAAGCTTCATACCTTCCCGTTCTTGCGTCTCCAGCCTCTCGAGTTCCCTCTCAAGGCGTTCTCTTGTCCGACCCTCAGCCTCAATCCTAGCGCTGAGGACTTCGTATTTCTTCATGTGTGCCTCGTCACTCTTCTGCCATTGAGCCCGTTCTGCGGCAGCTTGGCCGGCCGCAACGATCATGTCCTGCTGTAAATTCTCAAGTTTGGCACGCATAGTCTCACGGACTCTGGTGGCTTCTTCAGCTTGAACACGAGAGTGATCAATCGCCTTCCGCATCCTCTCCTTGTCCTCGTTGGCTCGCTGAATCTCAGCTCTCCACTTATCGCTGGATATGCGATATTCCTTGAGTGTGAACTGGAGAGCCTCGTTCTCAGCAGCAGCCGCGTCAAGCTTCTTCTTGGCATCAAGCTCAGCGTTCTCAGACTCGAGAGCCCTCAGTTTGAGCTCGTCATTCGCAACTGTGAGAGAAGCGACCTTGCGGAGAAGCTCTTCCTCGCCGGACTGGTATGCATCCACCTGGCTCTGAACCTGTTCACGTTGGTCTTCCAGGGCACGAATCCTAGTTTCATCATCCCTGGCTGCCTCTTTAAGGAGAGCGAGCTCCTCCTCAGTGACCTTGAGAAGACGAGTAGAGTTTTCTTCACGCGCCTCGAGAGCTTGGCGGGCCTTGGCCTCTTCGTCAATACGTAGCGTCGTCTCCTTGAGCAGGGACTCTAACTCAGTGATGCGATTTTCCTTTTCTTGAAGAAGTTGGCTTTCGCGCTGGTGAGCAATCTCGGTGTTTTGCCGGGCCAACGCCTCTTCGATCATCTCCCTAATATCCTCAGGCTGAACATGACCAGAGACAGCCTGCGCTACCGTAGCCTTCAAACTGCCAACAATTTGATAGAACTCAGACATGTCTTGCTCGGATTTGGGCTCCGTTGTAGGCTTCTGGGATTCGAGTGCTTCCACAATTATCGAGCGGATTGTGTCTGGTTGGATAGGTTCCACGACAGGTACAGAAGGTACCTGAGGGAGATGAGAGGCAAGAGCTTCCGTAACTATCGAGCGGATCTCGTCTGGATGAATCGGCTGGCTGACAGGTGCTGGGGTTGCTTGAGATGCAATTGCCTTCTTGATAATAGCACGAATCTGCTCTGCTGGGACTGGTTCAGACTTAGGTGGAGTCCACTGAGGCTGATGCTGAGCAAGCGCATCCATAATAATATCTCTAACATTCTCCGGCTGCAGCTCAGTTACAGGAGCTCGCGGGGCTTGAGGCTGGTGAGCCGAAAGAGCATCTACAACAATCTCACGAATCTTTTCGGGAAGCAGTGGCTCAGATACAGGTACAGGAAGCGATGTAACAGAAGGCTGATAAGAGTCGAGCGCCTCTTTAATGATAGATCGGATCTTCTCAAGTTTCCGGTCTTTCCTGGGTGAACGATTGCGGTAGTGGGAATCGGTGCCAATTTCCTCGTCCTCATCGTCAGCATCGCTGTCCCGCTCATTCGTCGACATGCTGCGACGACCACGGCCGGAATGCTGGGACATCAGAGCAATAGACTCGTGGATATCCTGCAGATTCCGCTCTAGGGGGCCAAGACGGCTTTGGAGAAGACGACTAAGGAGTTCATCAACATGGTTGTCGAAGAACCGGCTGCGTGTCCGAATTTTGTCTTCGCCCTCTGAGACAATATCTTGATCCCAGTCGCTTACAGGTACATCATCAGGGTTGTTCAAACGATGAACCGGAGAGTCATATGCCATGCCAGCGCGTCCATCGCTGAACGGGTCATGAGCAATAGACGTTGAAGAAGCGCCCAAGTTTTGAGCAGCATAGAGCCTGCGAGGGCTTGGACTCGGCGCGTCACTACGCATATTAGTATTTGGTGGCAAGTCGCTCCGTTCGAAGTCATGGACCGACCGTCTTGGGCTGGACTGATCCCAAGGATGCTCATCCTTCTCCACCCCAAAATCAGAGCCTTCCTGGTTCATATGTTGCATGATAGCATCAATCTCATTAAATGAAGGTTGAGCATATCTGTCAAAATCGACACTTTCGCTCTCAGCATACGGAACATGTCTACGAGTTTCCAAGGCAGTCCTGTAGGACCCATCATCGCTTGGCCGGAAAGTGGTGGCTGGACTGCGGCTCATGTGGCGGGCTGGGCGCTCATGGTTGTCGTCGAAATCTTCACTGCGAGCAACAGACGGCTTGGTGACATGGATGCCGACATCGAAGCTGGAAGAGCCAGTTTGGGGACGGAATTCGAAGGGTTTAGCAGTGGCGGACAAAGAGCTGGTGTTCCTATGCTTGCTTTTGAAAGCTGGGCGTGATTCCTCAGCCGAAATCGTCTCAGCATCACTCTCATGCGGTGTCCGGTCTTCGATCGGGGTTCTCGAGTCTGATATTTCCATATCCGTCTTTGGAGTAGGCATGCCGGGCGCAATAAAAGCGTGCTCCTGTTGCAAGGCCGCTGCAGACAGCGGTTCAGGGCTCTTGGATTTAGATGTCACCCTTTCAGTATTCGGAGACAGATTCTCCTTGTCTTCTAGGACTGTCTCACGGCTGACTTGCGGATCTTGTTTGGTCGCCTGGAAATTGGTCGACTCACCAAGGGGCTGAGACGGAACAACGGGGGCAGCGGCAAATTTAGGTACTTCATCACCGTCGTCGCGGGCGTGTCGAGCTCGCTTCTCTCTTCCATCAACTTGGGTGACTCTGCCAAATTCATCCTCCTGGCCGTCCTGTTTCTCAGGGGTCTTTTGTTGCGTAGCGTCGGGCTTGATGATAGGCACTGCTTTGCTCCTCTTGGCTGGTTTAATTATATCACTAGCACTGATGCTGACATTGCTGAATATCTTCGAGGATATAGTGGTTGGAGGTGACACCGGAAGACTAGGGCTGAAGGCTGCGGGCGGACTGAATGCGGGAACATCAGGCTTGAATGAAGATCCCTGGGAGGAGGCGAAGTCGAAGTTGCTGCTCGGCATGTTCATTGCACCTGGCTTGAAAATAGGAGCGGTGGCAGCCACAGCCGGTGTAAATACTGGCGCGGTGGGCTTGAATACAGGAACAGAGGCATTGTACCCGCTCGCAATACTATCCATACTAGGCTTGTTGTTCCAGCCTGTTGTGTCTTGTCCAACCGGGTTGCTAGTCGTGGGCGTGAAACTGAATCCATTAGAGAACGCACCTGGGCTGAACGAAGCGGATGGGTTGAACTTGAATTCTTTCGCTTCAACGTTGAGCTTAGAGATTGAAGACTTCGATGCGTGCTTGCTGTGCATAGTGGATGCAGGCTGACCGAACTTCCAGGAACTGCTGAGCTGGGATGCAGTCTTGGAGTGATGAACAGAGTTATGTGCAGCATTCTCCATGCTGGGATTAGTGATATCCGAAACATTGGTCCTAGCACCATCGCTGAGTTCCGCCTGCTGACCTTCAGGTTGTTGAGAGCTGTACCCAAACGAGAATGCCCTTTGTGGCTTTGTCAGAGAATGATCTCGGTTGTGCGGTTGCGGTTGATGCAAAATCTGTTGCGGTTCCTCCCAGTTAGAATTAGTAACCGGGTTAGAATGTTTGATAGCGGAAGTCATTTCAGGTTCCGTACTGAAATCTCCACCTTCATTAAACTGCTTGTCAATCGCCTCTTCAAGGTGGTATTCAGCATTGCGAGCCTCACGTTCAAGGTTCGCGCTGATGTTGTGGCGATGGCCGTGAGGAGTCGGTACAGCGATTTCAGGAGCAGGCTTGGCGGCATGTCTCATTTCCGCAATTTCATCTTCTTCTGCTTCGTCTTCAGGAACCTCTGCAAGTGTGGATGAAGGACGGATACCACCAAGCAATTGTTGTTGCTGTTGTTGTATGAGCTGAGCTTGAAGTTGCTGTTGCTGCTGAATCTGAGCAAACAAGTCATCCTTTTGACCGGGAGTTGCGGGGAATCGCTGAGTAGGCCCAAGACCAAACGGAGAATTGGGCGATGCCAGATCCGCCAAATCCGGTCGAACCGCAGGAGATCCGCCTCTTGCACTCTGGGCACCAAAGTATCCGCCAGGGGACCAGGCGCCTGACGCCAACGGAGACGCAGACTGTTGCTGGAGAAAGCTTGCTGGAGATGTGAATGTTGAATGTCTGTGCATATGCATAGCAGCGCGGGAATTACCAAATGCTGACATAGGCGAAGCAATTGATTGTCTCGAAGCGTGTCCAGGGGAAGGTCCAAGGGGGAAAGGGGACACTGACAAGCCCGCGATACTTCCTTGTCTGAAACGATGGCTTCCGGCAGAGGAGGTTGGGAGGGGAGGGAGAAACGGCGATTCTGGAAGTTGGGAAGACGTCTGGCGTGACATCTGTGTTTCCTCCTCCTCCTCACCACCACCTAGACTTACTCCAAGGGCAGCAAGTTTTAGCTCCGTGAGATGGTTCATGTACGCATCCCATTCAGATTTGTTGGGCACATACACTCGATATTTCCCTGCACGCTCTTCTCGTATCGCAGCCTCATCAGGCCAAATAGCACGGTTCTGCGCAACTCGTCTATCTTGATCCACATCTCCTTTCCAGTGGTCAAAGCCTCTAGTATCATACCCAGCTTTCTCGAATTCTTGCATTTTTCGCTCCACATCAGTAGTACTCATAGGCTTGGGCGGATATCCAGGAGTCCCTCTCGGGATATCCTTAGGAATTGCAACCCAGCATGCCTTTCCTTTCCATGGAACCCTCTTACGCTGGCGAGGAGCTGAACTAAAGGCCAGGCTCGGTTGCTTTTCGACTACCGGCGTAGGAAGTTCTTGTTTCCGCTCTTCCTTTGGTGTAGCTAAAGGAGACTCCTCCGCAGGAACTGGTGCTGGCGAAAGTAGCGTCTTCTCGCTCGCTCCAGAAGTCCGTCTCGACGGAACTGCGTATCTTGAGGACATCATCTTGGTAAAAGCTTCTTTCTGACCTTGGCTAAAGTGAGACCAGAAATCCTGTTGTTTCAGAGTCAAGTTGTTCTTCCTTGACTTGTGTCCCTTCTTCTTCTTCTTTTTCTGGTGTGTAACTCCTAGTGTTGCTGGTCTTTCGTTCTCGGATTTATCCTCCCGATCGCTATCTGCAGAATCGCTCCACCAATTGCCCGCCTCGTTATCCCAACTATTCCAGTGGCCTTCTAAAAATTGTTGAACCCACTTGGCCGTTGACGGGTTGGAAAACTGTTGAGAGGAGTGACCTGGAACGTCGAGCCCGAATGACTGTGCGGTGGCTTCGGTACTGGAGGAGGCTTTAGTAGGCGTCTGTAATTGGTCACGGCGCAATCGAGAAGGTAGAAGATGCTCAAGACTGAACTCGGTCGGGCGTTCGTCCTCCGTCAATCGTGGTTGGAGAAGATGTTCAAGGCTAAACTCGGATACCGGCTGTTCCTCCGTCAATCTCGGTGGGAGAAGATGCTCGAGCCCAAACAGAAGATTCGATGAGTCCTCTTCCAAATCGTCACTGCCCAAGCTTACAGCACCTTCCCGTCTAGGATTGAAAACCGGTGGGGGGTCTCTATAAGGGGAGCCCCAACTTGCAGTATAGTATGCGGTATTATCCGTCGGTGGATGTCTCGCTACCGTCGAAGGAGTACGCGGTGTACCTCCAAGTACAGCAAACGTGGGGAGCGGAGGTAATTCCGGACTTGAATGACCAAGCGTCTGCGTTGGAGAAGGATGTGCTGTCCACAGAGTCTGAGCCGGCGAAGGCGCACCACGCCCCTCTAATGGGCTTCCCAGTTCACTCTGCTGAGACAAAACAAACGGGGGTGATGAGGGCAGCGGAATGGAGGAATTGGAGAACCGTCGAGCTTGCATTCAACATTCAACGAATCGCTCAATATCTGACTCGCTAGACGCGCACCCAGAGTGATTCCTAGTCGACAGACGAAGGACAGTTCGCTAGTCTTAGGAATCAAGGTATTTTTCGCGTTGGCGGCGCGGGAACGCGTGAATATGTGCGAGGAGGGTCTTGAGGCGGTGGGCCGTTTATGACGCGGGTAAATATGTATACAAAAGAAAGTATCGAATTAGGGTCCTAAAGGAGTGACATGGAGTCGGACGAGAAGGTAGAATGCACAGGAGAAGAGTTGACAGAGTGAAACACCATACCTGGATGACAACAGTAGGTGGCAGCGAGGAGAGGGTACAGTTCGAGGTCGCGATGAAAATGTTTGGATGGTTGGAAAGGAGAGGGTTGAGTAGTCAGCAAGAAGCTCTGACAGCTGGGGGTTGTGCTGGTAGCCGATTGGTAGTAGCGGGGCCCCAGTAAAAGCATCGTGCAACGTGTGAGTTGTCCATGGCCTGTCAGGGGCACGAGCGTGCAAGTGACTGGCTTGGGAGCAAGATGAACGTTGAGATGCATGGGCGTCAAATATGCAGGTTTAAACAATGTAATTGTGGCTTCCCGCTGCTTGTCTTACATTACTGAGATAGGCGTCATCAGCTGCATGAAAGCCGTTTAGGAAAATCGAACTCCAACCCCAGAGACGACGTCGGATGGATAGCAAAACCATTGGCGAGAGTTTCTCAACGTGCCTGATGCAGGCAGCTTGCATTAACGAGGCCAATCTAGTATCTATTATAATCAAAAGGGTAATTGTATATTTTGGTATATTTACAACTCTACTAATGCTCCTGTTCATGCGATGTTTGCTCCTTTTATCTCTTCTTCGACATTTTCGATATCAGACCTTCTGCCACTTGAACAGCCGCTTTATGAAAGGCGACTTCCCTTCAACCTTCATCACCTCTCCCGTCTCTCCATTCTCTGGCCCCACTGCATCAGTCACCGGATCCATCTTCTCCGGCGAAGTATGCATCAACGCCGCCTTCTCCTCAAGTTCCCCTATTTTCCACGTCCTCACAAGCCACACAAAGCCAGCAGCGCCTATATACATGAATCCAGCAAACAGCTGGGCTCCAAGGTAGTCCCCCTTGTTAGAAGAAACGATTTGAAGTGCAATGGCTTCCGAGACTATACAACAGTCAGTTTTGTATAGAAACCAGACATGGGGTGGAAGGTAACAGGAGAACTCACAAGTAGTTGGCAGCACAAGCACCAACCAAGTAATACTCAAACTCGCTGGTAAATCCACCAGCCCCAATACCTCCGTCCAAACTGGCGCGACAATCGCCCAGAAAGTTCCCGCCACGGTGCCCCCAATCAGTGCAAAAAAGATCAAGACCCCAAAGCTCTTTGCCGGGATCCAAATCACCAGTGGGAACAACCCAGCAAAAAATGTCATCGTGCCCGCCATATTGATGCGCCCCATGGAGTCGCTGAAGTAGCCGATGGGCGGGCGGCCTAGAGCTTGCCCGAGATTGAGGACGGCGCCAATTATGGAACCTTGTTTGGCGGTTAGGCCGACGGATTGCGCGTAGTTGGGGAGAGAGAAGAGTAAGACTATGTAGCCGAGCATGCTAAGGAAGCCGAAGACTAGGAGGAGTAGAAACTCCATGCGGCGGAAAAGGCGATAGTCGAAGGAGAGCTGCGACGAGCCGATTTGCTTATTCCGATCTTTTATCAGAAACGCACATGCGCAGTTGACGAAGCAGGCCACAATCCCCAAAATCCTGAATGCCCATCCCAAGCTGATATTTTGGATCATGGAGTTGGCGGCGAGCGAGTATATCAAGCCACCTAAACCGGATCCAGAAGCTGATATCCCATTCGCAAGACTCCGCTGGGTAGTGAACCACTGAGGAACAATCACCACAGATCCAACAAACAGGAAACCCATGCCCCAGCCGAAACAGACGCCTTGGCTGAGGAAGAGGTGCCAGATTTTGGTGGCGAAGGAAGCGCCAATTAGGGACATGGTTTCGAGGAAGACGCCTATTAGGAGTGTGGTGCGGGTGCCGTAGAGTCGGGTGGTCATGGTGGCTAACGGAGACACCAGGAGGGACATAGAGATTGAGAGTCCACCTACAAATGCGAACTCTAGACGCGTGGCGCCGGGGAAGGTGTTTGTACTTAGGTAGTGGGCGAGGAAGACTCCGTAGCTGGAGTTTAGGCCCCATGTGTGGCTAGGGAAGGGGTTAGTATGCGGAATTGAAGTATGTATGAGTATAGCGTGAAAAATAGAATTGACATAAAATGAATTACGTCTAATAGGATGGTTGAGACGTTTTGTTGTCCTCCCTTTTAGCTTAAGGAATGAGCAATCCAGAGCCATTTTTTTATAATCAGGGAGGGTCTTAACTTAGTCTCCAAGATTGAAAGTGTTGCAGAGCCAGTCGTCCTGACAGCCTCTACATGCAAAAAAAGAAGAACATAATGAGACTGAAATATAAGAAGGGAGGCCGATATCAACTTACGCATTTATCATAAAAATACACGCCACACAAACCCACCCATAGCCCCCATTGGGCTGCACTACCTCCGTATTCACCTCCGCTACAGGATGTTCCTCATCACTGCTCTTCTCACTCCTGTGTCCTGTAGGATCTATTCTATCTCTAGGCTCTTGCTCCTCTGCCGGTTTTTGGGGGTCCTGGGTCTTGAGAGGATCCGTCATAGGTCAGACGGTTTATTATAGTCGTGGGGGGCACTGTGTCGGTTGTAAAGAGTAGGGATCGATAGATACTCTGCATCAACAAATTAGAAAGATTATAGAGATATATATGCAAGTGAGGAAAATTATAGCCAACGAAAAGGCAAACAGAAGCTGATTGACTCTAGCAGAAAATCTCATCATGCCCTCGTTTGTCTATCATATCTGAAAGCCGACTCGCCTACCCGGATTTGCTCAAGATGGACCGGGAATAAAACAACTTTTTACATAAAATCCGAAGATATTGTTAGTTCACTTAGGCAATCCACCACTGCTATTGGTGGGTTATAACGTCACTATCACGTGATCCGTATCTTTACCGGCAGTTGTTCCACTTGCGGCCTCACAGCCCGAACCGCGCCGCTTACGCTTGCCTTTAGAGTCATAATATCATGGCATCATAAGCATAGCTATTCAAAGCCTAAAGATATTTAGAACAAAAGAAACACTAGAAATACAATCTGTATCCAAGTAATCCATCTCATGCGACAAAGGAAAGGAGAGAGCACTTATACGAGACCACAGCCAACCAATCGTCCGGTCCCATATCAAACGCCCGAACAAACCTATAACCAGGCTTCATCATCAATCCGAAGCGTTGAATCATCCCTATTCCCGAACAAACGCCCTTTCATCATCTACCTTGATGACGACTCACACTGTTCCATGAATCGATAGATACCCTCGATGCCCTGGTATTCCAACGGCACATGCTGGTCATGCTCCTCTGGGAACACCATCGAGTCCTCGATTTCACTGGTATGTAAACTCTCGTAGCCAGACGGCGAAGAGACCCATGGTTTTGCTACCTCACCATCCTCAAAGTCCAACCCGTCCTCCGATTGTGTAGAGTAAGCATCCGGTGTCGGTAAATGTGGAGCTGACATCATCATGCGCCAATCCATAGGACACGGATCCTGCCGTCCAGATACGGACTTTGCGAGGAATGAACATTCGGAAGGGGTCTGACTTGGAGCGAATGGGAAAAGGAGCGCAATTTCCGTTCCAATGAAGGCATCGAAGTCGTCGTCTTGGCTCACGACTCCGCGCTGTATCCCGAGTTCGTTGCACAGCCTTTCGACAGACTCGCTGTCACACCCGGGGAAGTGGATCTTTAACGTGGAGCCCTCGTACGTGATTGGTAAGTCACCTAAGCCAGACAGCCGTCGAAGATCGTTTAGGATGGCAGCCAGTTCCTTCACAGCTCGGGAGAAATCGACAGAGAGCATGTCCAACAAGCCATGCTGGTTGAGTGTCTCCTTTCCCTGAGTGAAGCTGGAGAATGCCTGGGCAGGCTGCAGGGCAGCGAGAGCAGTGATTGTCGGGTTGGTGGTGAAGTTGATCGTCGTCCCAGGGGTGGCCTTCGGCACCTTATTCAAGGTCCTGTTTATCTGATGTTCCAAAGCGGACACGGACTTGTACCGCTTCTCGCCGGTTCGCGGGTTGACACCATCGTATTGCGCTTTGTTGCCCATGATCATGAAGGCTCGGACAGCCTGGGAGACATTGTGGACAATCTGGGCAGGTGCTGCCGGCGTATGCGAGAAATATCTTGCAGATCCAGCGCGTCCAGATCCCCAGGCATATCCTCCAGCAGTCCTATTGAGGGTGCCACCGGTCAAGTTCGGCCGCAGAGTCGACGCAAATGGAGCACGACCTGTGGAGTTAATCACAGCGGAACCGATTCGCGACTTCGGGAAGGATGCACGGTCATATTTAACACTTGACCGTCGGGTAGCAGAAGTTGTGAAACGGCGTACGGCGGCATTGATAGCGCTGTGAGTGCTATACCAACGTCCCTTGTTCTGCTTGAGGAAGGCAGCCGGGTGGATCGGTTGACGAGGGGGATTGCGAGCTAGTAAAGGCTGTAGTTCTACTTGAGAGGGTCGTAGTGAGGGTGGAAGCTTTTCCTGCACCAGACGTGCAGTATGCTTCCAGGCGGCCCTGAGATTATTAGCATGTGTCAGGAAGACCGCGTAAGAGATACGTACTTGAACACTTTCGCATTCTTGGCCACCAGTTTGTGGAGATGGGATATGGCGGGCGCCATGATGCCAAAATGTACTGTTATTCACCACTAACAGTACTTCGGAGGGGTTGAAGTGAAAGAGTAGGATGAAGGTATGGAGTAAAAGGGTGGATGATGTGGGGAAGGGTGTCTACGATGACTACACGACGGGTGGCGACTGAACGCTGCGCCACATTTCACGCGGATCTCCGCACGAACCATCCATCATCCATATATCCACGTGAAAATCGTTCATCCCTTCTTATATATATGAAAAAAACAGACTTCATGTTGGTTTCTACAATCATCTCCAGGAGCATTTTGGAATATGATCACAATGGAAGCTGGAAGGAAGAGATAACTGGACGAATGAACTTTATAAATGCATCTACATTATGCTGTTTCCATGTACTGATACATAAAAGAAAGAAGACACTGAAGCATTTACCTGTGTTTACTTGGTTCCCGACCTTGGATTTTTTTTTTGGAATTGAAAGTGAACAGAGTGAATACAAAGCCGATGCAGTATCCGACATGAAATCTTTGAAACTATCCTCTCGAACCAAATATATGTCGCTATGCTGATGGAACTGCAGAGTAGAGAGGCCGGAATAGAAAATAGAATGAAATAAAGCCCATTGGCACTATGCCCGCGCCTCTCACAGATGATCCCCGAGTTTCCAAATATAGGTATCGTATATTGGGAATTGTCATTGAACATAAAGAAACCGGGGCCGTCCATCCGCTAGAGTCTATGTTGGTAAGAGAAAGATGCATCCCCCTCCCATGCCACACAAACGCCCAAAGGACAAACTTTTTCGAAAACAAGATAAGATTGTATCAGTCACCGCTGAGGGGCAGGATTGTGTAATTAAGAAGGTAAAAAGGAAAAGGGGAATCTCTTTTAGTAAGCCGAGCATTTCGGTCATGGTTGCATCCGCATGAATTGAAGGATCGTAGACCGAAACGAACATCAGGCTGACGTCGATGAAAAAGATGATATAGAGAAGTGTATCAATCACTGCTCAAGAGAAGCCTTGAGCTCGATGTCAATGAGCTCGCCAATGCGCTTTCGATTCTTCACATTCAGTGCGCCGTTTCGCCATGCCGATCGTAACTGTTTGAAAGCTGGTCTGTCTGATTCAAGGCTCTCGGACTTGACTAGTTCCACATAGTGGCGGGCCACATGCTCTCTGATAAGATTTTGAGATGACGACAAAGATTCGCCATAGTATTTTATTAAGTTCTTGAGACCAACATCGGACATCTTGTGGGTCGCATCCTCAAAAGCAAGGTGGCGGAATTCATCGTACATCCGCGTGTTGAAATTGCGGATCAAAAAATGGGACCAGAACTGATATAAAACATCCATGTCGTAGGGGCAATTACCGGGTAAAGCATTTTGGCGCTGCTCGAGCGCCTTCGATCGGAGGTGCGTATAAAGTTCGTAGGTAATATCGTGAGGAAGAGTTTCGACGGGGTTGTCATTGCCTTTTACCCAGTAAAGACGGACAGGACTCGCGCGAGTGTGTTGAGATGGTTGTAACGGGCTTAGTGGTCTGTTACTCTGATCTTGACCGTCAACACTACAAATCATTGGCATCAGCGCGAGTCCTGCCAGTATATGGTCTTCCCGCCTGAGGCTTACCCCTGAGTAGGACCGGTGCCATTGACAATGGAGCTAGGGGCCCTAACTTTATCAGTTTCGTCTGGGACGCCATTTCTGCTGTCAATGGAACCGTTTGAGAAGGTCCTCGTAGCAGAGTAAGGCAACTTTGGGTGTCGAACCTGATCCTGCCTACGAACAATGACGCTCAGGCTTTCCACTTGTGCATCAGAGAAGGAATCTAGTTCGCCGTTGGGCAGATGAGACGCCGGAATAAGGGTCTCATGTGGCGAAGTCCCGTTGGGTTGGGCATGGGGTACCGTCCCACTATGCGGCTCTTCGAACACTTGTCCGTTCATGGTTGAGTTTGCTGCCGTGGTCGGATTGTTGGGAGATCCAGCGTGGATACCATTGAGGGATTGATAAGTGCCACCGTTCGTGGTAGGTGCCGGCTCGGTGGGAGATACGACCGGGCCTTCCGTATAGCGAGGCGAGAAATGAGCGTCATAAGTCTGAGGGTGCGGGGCGGGAGGATGGTGCAATTCTTCCGCGCCTTCATTCTGCGCTGACGGGTCGCGTTCAGAATTCTTTAGGACCCATTGCTGCCAACCTTCCTTACGTCGTAATCTGTCTTTTCCATCTGAACCGACGCGCCACTCGATATCCTTGGAATTGTAGCAGACCAGCTTAAGCATATCCACTTCAGTGGTAAGTTGTTTAATGCGATTGAAGCCCGCGATTACGTCAAGGAAAACGAAGCCTTTCGAGTCCATATGCCTGCGTAAAAAGATGTCTTTGCACAGATTCTCAACGGAGAAATAATACTCCCTGTTATCACTTAGTTGGGGATTCAACAGGAAGGGGAAGCCTACTTACAGTTGGGTCGCTACCATGTTTTGCAGAGTGAACGAATCCACATAAGGGGTAAAGGGCACTGCGCTCATGGGTTGCATCATGGGATAGTCATACATGCCTCCCACATATGCCTGGAGCGGAGCAACTGGGTGGGGGCCTCCGGGATAACCGGCTGGCCCACGATTATACATGCTGTCTGTAGTGATGGACTGCGACCGAGGGCCGTTGCCCCTCCAGTTCCGACTTCCCGGGCCAGAAGTAAAAAAAGCATTTTGATCGGGTTGGAACGCTGTAGGAGAACGGGGAAGGGAGAAGCTTGTAGATGGCTGTAGGTTTGGAACCGGGCCGTTGGAAAACTGATTATGGCCGTTTTGGAACCCATGATTTCCGCCCCTAGAACCACCACGATGCCCTCCACGAACACGATCGCGCGCTGAGTAAGAACCATACGGCCGGCGATCGGTAGTAGTTTGTTTCTGTTGAGTACCCTGACCCTCTATCGTGGAAGCTCGCCGGTCACCATCTTCTGCTACAACTGTATGAATTAGCCCTGAAGAGCTCCTGAAAGGGTAAAAGTGAAGTGACGGGCCACTCCAAGAAAATTGGCCAACTTACGATCGGTCTGAGTAGCAGACGATGTTCGCCGATCCAATGAAGCCGCATTCTCCTTCGATGGAACAAGCTCTCCATCCTTCCTCCTCTCCGCTGAACCAGAAAAATCCCCTCTTCTGCCCTTGTTCGAGCGATTCTGATACTGACGGGGGAAGGTGTTGTTTTGGCCGGGACCTTGCTGAGCAGAAGCCGTCTCCGTGGAAACTGGAGATTTCCTTGAGTTCGCTTCCATTCCCGGGGTCGTTGCAATACTAGGAGCGTGATCTCCAGCGGTAGGGAGGTTGCCGGAATCTTTCAAAAGCAACGAACCAGCACTGGCCGTCCTCTTTGCTTGGCCTGAAGAAGAGTCTTGCGGCGCGGAACTGTCGGGCCGTCCACGCTTCTGATGATCAGCGTTGGACGTGTTCTCAGCATTGCTTGCAGCATATGCGCCTCCGCGTCCGCCGCCTTGAGCGCCTCCACGACCACCTCCTCTGCCGCCTCTCCTCGCCGAAGCGGCGTTTGGAAGTGGTGTGTTGAAAACAACGCTTGGAGTATATGGTACAGGTACCCATTCATTCTTGCCCCTTGAAGAAGCTGGCTGGCTCTGCTCCTTGTTAGTCTTCTCGCCACGCTCCTGTGCCTTCCTTCGATCTTCATCAATGGCGCTATCGGGCGTCGGCCACGACTCTTGGTCACGAGCTGGAGGAAGCGGAAGTACTGAGTTATACTTGGTATCCTTTTCGCCAGGTCGCGGCTTCGCAGTCTTTCGATTTCTGTCCGTCTCTGTGTCTTGTTTATCGTCCTTTCGAGCCTGGCTCCCTTTCTCATCATCACGGACTTTGATTCGGTTGTCACCGCTGGTCAGTTTCTCCTTCACCTCACCATCATCAGCTCCTCCGAACCCCTTGTTCTTCTTTTTCAAAGTTCCGTTCGGGCCCTGAGAAAGCCCACTGGGGTTTGCTGAACTAGAGACATTTCCTGCTGGTTTTGCTGTACTTGCTTTAAGCGCGGCTTTTGCTCTTGCTTCATCCGCTCTTTGTTTCCAGATATTTACTGCTGGTATCGGAGCTTCCTGGAGAGTCTTGGGCGTAGATTCTTTAGTATTTTTGCTCGCCGACTTCTCAGATGTATCATCACCAAGTTCCGCAACTTTTTCAGTTGGGTTTGAGGCCTGGGATTTGTTTTCCCAGGTCGACTCCGAAGAATTGTTTTGCACGGACAAAACATCGTCTTCCTTGGTAAGGGTCGAGGACGATGGGGTTCCTACCTTTGGAGAAGAGACTGTGGGAACAGCGGTTTGAAGTTGAGAGACGTCTGGCTTTGATGACGGCTCCGGAGTAGTGACCTGCTCCTTCCGTGGATCAGATGGATTCTCAACATGGGCCTCGTCGGTATCGTTCCCTTCCGACTCGTCTGCCCAGTCCATTCCGGAAGCGACAGTCGGGACTGCTATGGGCGTAGATTTCGCATCTTTAGATGGCGTTGCGGATTCAGAAGCAGGTTTACTAGCTACTACGGGAGAGGTAGAGGATGACATCCCCTTCGCTGCTTGCGCGTAGGAGAAAAGTACAGGAGCGGCAGCATCAGTGCCCAGGCGGCGAGCCGGCGTTGCCATGTTTTTATGATGGGATAGACGGCAGGTATCCGGGCAAGAATTCGTTAAAGAATCTAGTGGTCCCGTGTGGGAGCACTTGAGTAAACTTGCCAGTTCAGATAGGGCAGCCTAATGTGTCCGGAGAGGTTCAATCTGACCTCCCCGCACTTGGTGTAGTATAAACACCAAGACTGCCTTTTTTTTTAGATGTATGATATCAAGAAATGAACTGAGCCGTGGAAACGTTGGCGGAATAACTTTGGATTGTGCGAGCGACGGTCGGTGTGGGGAGGAAGGCAAACTTCGAGCAAGCCGCGTAAGTGAGAGAGATGACGAGGGCCGGGGGTAAGTCCGGTCCGTGAAGCTATTCTGTAGATATAAAGGTCAGCCGGCGGTTCTCTTAGCAATGCCGTACAAAGGCAGAGGACGAGGAATTGTACATCGTCGAAAGGTACAAAATTCTTCGAACGTCGTGTGGGAGAAAGAACGGAAGCGTCCGCCCCGCAGAGAAATTTTCGAATATGAGTACCGGCGGAAATATCCAGTGTACAACCAAGGCGATATTCCGATGCTCGAATTTTCTGATTGCGGGGTGCGAAGCGGAGCAACTCGGTCTGGGACGCGGGCGCGATGCGATGAGCGGAACTAACCTCTAAGACAAGTCCGAGGGGACGGTACTCGTTGACAAGAAGGACTTCTGTACTAGAAGAAGTAGAGACTTCAACCTATGCTGTTAGGGGTGGCAGAACTAGTAAAGCGGGCGTATAGGTGGGAGCGGAGGTGGGATGCACGAGATGCTCTCAGTACCAGGCACCACACGACTATGAGGATGACGGAGACCGCGGAGGTGCGCTAGGCGAATAATGGAAAAATGTGATGGGTGAATCGACGGGATTACCTGAGGAAAGCTTCAAGGCGTGGTCAACCCGTCGGCACAAGAATAGGCGGGGGTGAGGAATGGTGATGAGAGAATGAGAGAGTGCGGTAGACGAGAAGAAGTTTGAGGTGTTGCGCGCAATTTTTTCTACCACCAGGTGCCAGTACTTAGCTCATCCGCCCGCATCTCGGCTGCCCTTTCACCACTAAACAGTACGACAAGTTGCCCGATGATCAACAGCTGCCAGGAACAGGTAAACGAGTGGGACTTTCACCTTCGGGCATGGGCGTGACGCTTTCACATATTATTTACTGCTGCAATCCCTATCCAACACTCTGCTGTGAACAACAGATACGGCAATTCGGTACCACATATACATCAGCATCATAGTGTCTCATCGTATATATGAGTTTAAGCCCGCAAGGCTGCTCAACAAGCCTCTTTACCACCTAACACGTTCCTCTGGACATATCAGTCCGAAACCGGTGCCGATCATTTATTCATAGGCGCGAGTGCCAGTGCCTGTTAAAATTATAATAAAGGGCCCTCCTTCTGCCGCGGCTTGAACTGTGCGGAATATCTGTTTGATGAGCTGCGTGTCCAGCCAACCATAAAGTCCATTACTTTCAGCACCTGCCTCTGCCAACTCTACAACCCCTGGGGCCTGCGGATAGACGGAATTGCTGTCCCCCGTTATGATTGAGATTACCTTGGAAATTTGATCAAAAGACAGTGACGAGAGTTTGGGAAAGCGGAGTATCTATGTAACAAACAGTACACGCGTACCTTTAGTCCTCGGCGCGCGGTTCCGAGCCCATCACGTGCTTCCGTGTTCACCTCCAACTTGCTGCAGATACCTCTTATGCGAAGCTTGTGATAGCAAGCTATCTAGGCAGTAGGCCACTAGAATGCTTCCGCCGCACAGGTTGCTGTCTTCAACTGTATGTGAAAGGCACTCGATTACTCCTGAAATAAGTCCGTATGTTACTAAGCGTTGCTGGATGATTTCATACTCGAGTTACAAGAAGGAGATAGGGTAAGTTCAGTCGATATGCATTTCTTGGCGCTCTCCAGTATGGACAGCCTCTTTTCCTGCTCTCAATCAAATCTTTAACGGATTTCTGCCTTTAATTTTTCTCATTTCCTCAACGACTCACCCGTTCGACAATCCTCATGTGTTCTCTCAATTTCTGCAATTGAAGATTCTTATTCCTTGAAAATTAATGGTGCTAACCTTCCTTCGGAATCTCGTCACTTACCCACCCCAGGAGAGTGCAACAGACGATAAGGGTAATGGCCCACGTCGTTTACCAGACCAACAAATCTGGAACCGGCCATCGAACATCTTTTACAACATCTTGGAGGTGCTTGATACCTTGACTAGACCTATTCGAGACTACAGGCTCTGCAAACATGGTAGCTTTGAAATATCTTCATCTATATAACCGGCAAAATAGCATGCAACACCACTGTGTCCCGGTCCGGACCGCAAGCCATCACATAATCCTGTATCACATACATCTATCGTCTAATTCAAGTGGAAGACGCTTCAACCAATTTTGAATAGACTACGGTAACCGTTAATGCGGAGATCAGGGCTCTCCGTACTTCACTGTTTATTCACTCCTTTCTATACATTTAGCCAAGATTGCGACTTCTCAATTTGACAACGACGGCGAATAAGTGACAAAGTATTCTTCGTGTAAGTATCGACGACCCCTCCCGCAACCAGTATCCACTTCGTCTTTTATATTAATTTCACTTACTAGGATTGCACATCAAGATAAAACGAATACCACGCCTGACAGAAGCTGCTGAGTTCCAAATACGATGTATCTGTCCGCTCTAGGGCCCTTCCTGCACTTTAGCAACAGTAGCGAAGTGAACTCAGGTACAAACGTCGACCATGACATGCCCTCATTCACGTCAGGTTGAATTACTTCATATTCACGCAAACTCGAAAGCTTTTACTACTTCTCAAGCAATAATAATAGGTCCTCAATATTTACATCGAGGGAAATAATAAGTTGACAGAACTCATCTGATCTACGCCCTCATAGTAACCCTATCCCCTAAGCGTAAAATGAAAGGACACAAAATACAATAAAGAGGTGTTTAGGAGGGGAGCATGCAAAGAGAAGAGTCTTCCACGTTTATAAGCGAGTAGAATAGTAGCTATCGAACAACCTAGCACTCCAAGAACCACTTCAAGGGTCAAAGTATGCGAGTAATAGTAAACATTTGCTCTCTATGTATAAATGTCTCGGTATTTATCCTATGCGTACAGAGCTATGAGAGGAAGCATATGTAAGCTTTTAGTAAATCCCTAAGATATATAATATGATGCAGCCATCTAGAATCAAGTGTAGTGAGAAGATCCCCGCTTTCACATTTCCCCAGTAATGGTGCTGTACAGCATCACAAGAAAAATGCGAAAATAAAATTTCCACATAAAAGCCGGCATAAGTGCAGCCAATACACTCATTCAAAGCTCTTCATCCCAGAAGATTCGCCTTCGCAGGATTCTCACATCAGACTACCAATGCAGGAATTGTGATAGTATATCTTTCAAGACTCTAGCTCTTGTAAAACTCTCTGTAATTCAAGACTAGTATCTATATAGGTAATACAAAACCATCTCTCCCGGATTCAGAATATTCAGGACTTCCGATTCAGGAAAAGCCCTTTATTGGGTCATTGCCGTGACCTTAAGACAAGCAATGGCCAGATCGCTATAAACTGCCCCTTCTATTATCTCATACCACAAACCGCCATCCGAGTACGTTCATAAGATATTCGTATAGAATACCAGTAGTTATATTCATTTCGTCACTAACGTCAGAGCCAGCATCGGCCCGACCCGATGTCCAACGTGTTCAACCCACATGTATCACCCCCTTGTCTGCCCTCATTCACCATTTTGATAGAGACTACGCCCTGCAGCACGTGCAATCCAGTTTTCACATCCCTCGTCCGTTGGCTTCCCAGCTCACCCAACGAACTCAAGCCGCTCTTGCTCCGACTTCTGTGTCATTAGATCGGTCTCAGGTGCCCATATCCCAGAAGAGGATCCGCAGTCGAAGGAGTTTGTGCTGTTTGATGAGCATGGTGTCAAAAGATCAGTAGAGGGATAGGATACTATCGAACCTCCAAGACTCGGTACCAACTCGAGCGGACTCATGAGAGTCTGTATCGACTCTTCATACTCGGGCGCCGATTCCATGGGTGGCTCTCTCAAGGTGTAAAGAGGAAGCGGATCCACGTCATCGGGGTCCCGCGGTAGTCTGGTGACTGAGGACCGTCGTTCATCTCGAGGCAGTATCTGTAGGGGTGTGGTAGAGTTGATTGTGAACTTCTGGTCATTATAGTTAATCCTCATGGATACGTTCAGGGTATACTCTCGTGAGATGCTGTAGGTCGTAAAGCTCGGGACGGATTGCGCATCTTCCACAAGGCGTAAGCTATGTGTGAGCTTTGTGGGAGCGTCGAAAGTCAAGGGAATATTGGCATTTTGCCGTGAAATACACGTGACGTCTTTTCTGACGACATCCTCCAGGGGACCGCTGATGCGGTGGCATAGCGCACGTGTGTTCGTAGAAACTACCACAAAAAGACTTTCAAGGGTACACTGTGCTTGCACAAGCTCGGCCGAGGGCTCCCGGACATTCTTAAGGGTAAGAGATAGGGGAATCGCCTGCCCAGGGGCCACTTTGTCTGGGAAGTGTAGAGTGGCGATGAAGTTTGGGGAAGGTGTTCGTGCAGTAGGTTTATGGAAAATCTTGTGGATGACCTTATCAATGGCTGTCCGTTTCTCTGGTTCCGTATTGGCTGGCTTTATTATATGGGTGTCTGAGACCCTCGAGCTGAGGATGGGCTCCAGCAGAGCCTCAGGCGGCGATGATGGCAGAAAGTTCAACATGTGCATAGTTCTGATAGCCTCTTTCACCACTCCTCGGCAAAGCTTAGCCTTAATAAAGTAGGATATGAAAGCACGACCCCCGGAGCTATTGGTATATATATGAAAAGACGGAGGGAGCGCATGGGGCCCATTATTGTACCTTGAAGCATATGTCCAGCGAGATTGGCGAGCTTCAGTGAGTGCCGGGAATGTAAAATGAAAATCGTACGAGTATTGGTTGGCGCCAATGGTACACGCTGGTATAAGGATTTGCTCACGGACAAAAAGATTCGCCCGCTCTTGATATTCTGTTGTGGCCGAGCACGCAGTATCTGAGTCGCGGTCTATTACGTAGACTGGCTTCGAGAGTTTGGTTATACATGTTCCCTTAAAGGCTACTGTCAAGGCTTTGATAGCCTCTTGCTTCTGAGCCACGAGTATAACCGTGCCTTTTACTTGGTCCCCGGGACGGTAGATTCGTGACGGATCGCCTGCAATGAAGACTTGGAGGGTCGTAGGCGGGGGACCCATGACTGTGTATAGGAGTAACAGCTCCAGGCGCAATGAAGCACAACGCAGCAACTAATCTGACGTTCAATAATGAGTGGAGAAAGTAGTCATATATACTGACTAAATGGAAGCGATACGGCTACGGGTAATAGCCGCTGAGGGAAGATGCTGGTAGGTGTTCGACGCCAAGAACATACATAGAGTTGCAGAGTGAGTATGGTGGCTCGTAGTAAGAGGCGACGGTAGAAAATGGAAACTGAGCCAGAGATCGGACGAAGCCGAAGAGAAATGTTCCTGCCTCATCGCATTTATGGCAAATGCGTGACCTATATGGAAAGGCGTTTGAGAGCTGACGGCAGCCGGGCAGCACAGCATGCCTGCAAATTACCTCGAGCTTCACAGTTAGGTTCGGGCAAAGACGTAGTACTGACACCGGGCACTCTGCTGATTTCCGTCAATTGTAGACGACGGGTGAGATATGTCCTAGGTGTAGTCCTTGGCGGAGCGTCTAGAACTGTATGTGGCGCCTGTGGGATGTGAGGGCCAAGCTGATAGTACCTGCCTCTCCTGAGTTGGGGCTGAGGAGTCTTGTTTTGTGAGGCCAGCAATTGGCGTACCAGCTATCTTTACCTTTCTTAAGAGCTGTTGGGCCTGGTAAAGGGATTCAGTGATATCCCGGGGTAGTTCATGGGCTCCTACACTGTGCTCCCAGTACGTACGTATGTTGACGCTCGCGGAAGACAGTGCGTAACACGACTCGATTAGTGACTTAGAATGCCCTTCTCCTTGTTGATATAAAGCTCTATGTACTTCCTGGTCACGAAGTACAAAGGATGTTGGAAAACTGTAGAGGCAAGAAGCCGTGGTGGGCGCTGCTGGATCCCGCGCGGAAAACACTCGACCGAAATGAGTGTCGGATGAGGATGTAGCGCTTCACGGAGTACTAGGTTAGTTGAGAACTCAGGGCGGAAGGTTGCTGGAGAAATCTGTCGGTCGGATGTTAATTGTTAGTAGAAAAAGTAAGATGGAGCCTACTTTGAACGCCAGAGGAGTGATTTCGCTTATGTAACTTGGATGGATACCCCTAGTAATGTTATCGTATTTTTGCTCACTCCACCGTTGATAGTGGCCGTCGAAATCTGGCCTGTCTACAAAAGTTCAATTTCTTAAGGATTATTAAATGTTCAGGTTGTATCGCGGGGAAGCAGCCTGACGCCAAGCGGAGAGATTCGCTATGGTCCCCCAAAGGCTAGCACGTGCCCACGAAGTAGCTAGAGACGCGCCTTAGACGCGATCCGTTTGCCTCCAAATTGCTGCAACATCCCCAAACTAACATCTCAAGATCATATGATTGCCCCAACCAACTGAAATCACTGATACTCTCACGCATTTCCCCTCCCTACCACCCCACGAATCTCCGAAAAGATGCCTAGGAAAAGTACCGCCTCAACCATAGCAGCCGCAGAGGATTCTGGCAGCAAAGCGCCAGTTAGCGATGGTCTCAGTATCGAAGACCTCAACCTTCCCAGATCAATCGTCCAGAGACTCGCTAAAGGCGTTCTTCCAGCAAACACACAAATACAGAAAGATGCTCTACTAGCCATGTCCAAGAGCGCAACAGTCTTTGTGAACTACCTCACCAACCAAGCCCGTGAAAACGTTGAACGCGCCGGCAAAAAGACCATTCAACCTAAAGATGTCCTCCAAGCTGTCACCGACCTAGAATTCCCGGGCTTCCTCGAGCGCCTGGAAGCAGAGGTCGAAAGTCAGTGCACCCACTAACCCCCTCCTCCTCATTCCAGATCAAGCAACTAACATCTATCCCTCTAGAATACACATCCACTCTCTACGAAAAACGCACCTCCTACCGCGCCAAAGTCCGCGAAGAGCAGAAAGCCAAAAAGAGCGGCGACATCACATCCTCGAAGGCCGTGAACGGCGATGCAGATTCGCCTCCCGCGGCGAAGAGGGCTAAGAGATCGAGTGGTGGTGCTACTGCTGCGGAGAATGCGGACACAACTATTGTAGGGGATGAGGAAGAGGAGAATGAGGATGCAGATGAGACTATAGGCGATGCACATGAAGAGCAGGAGGAAGAGGAAGAGGAAGGGGAAGATGAGGGCGAGGGCGAGGGCGAGGAAGAAGGTGGGGAGGAGCAGTTGGTGGAGGATCCGATTGAGGTGCGGGATAGTGAGGGCTCAGACGATGAGATGAACGATGGGGACGAGAGCGATTAATTATGCGGGACTATGAGGTTAAGATGATCTTTATGTGCATAGGACGGGCGTTCATGGCGAATAATGGTGCAAAGTTTCATCATTTCATGAGGGAAACATGCTGGTATGGCGGAAAGACGTTAGTATGGGAAAGAGATGCTGATTCGAGACTTCGGAAAGAGAGGACTCCAGCAATCCTTGAATAATATATTCCGTTTTATATGATGGCTGTGATCCCAAAGGTGTCCTTTTTCAACCCCCACTTGATTATTATTGCGCTACTTTCGCGACCTGAAAGCGACCCCGGAGTTCTTGCGTATCTTCTTGACAGGTTGACTGTCGTTCAGAGCAGGCTGCTCATTCTAGTCCAGCGCGCGGCACCAAGCATGATTTGCGGTTTGTTTCAAATCCTGTATACTGGATTCAATCCAATATAATTTCGTATTTCACCGCCGTTTGAGAGGAATGGTGGGATCCAATGGATCGCCATAGCGGACTACATTGAAAGTATCAATCCATTGTCGATTCGTAAGTCGAGAAGTCAACACTTACGTTTGATCATAGACCCTTTATCCACGATCTGATCCAGCGCCCTCACCATCTCCTCCTGCGCCCTCTTATTCATCCACTCATACCCAGGCTCATCCTCCTGCCTCTCCCACGTATATCCCGTCGCCTGGTCCACCTTCACACCCTCCGTAAAAACGCGCTTGCCGTTGGCATTGATGGTGGAAGGGCTTCCGGTCATGGTGGCTAGGTTGTCGTCTCGGGGGACACCGACGAGGTTGGTCGGCCCTTGGGAGTCTGGTGGTGACATCTCAGAGGCTGGATCGAGAGAGGAGGCTATGGCTGCGCTGCCTTGGGGTGTACTGGGGCCATCTTTTTCGTCGGGGAACATTTCATCGGCGGGTGCGAGGTCGGGGGAGGAGCGCATGGTGGAGTCCCCCTCTGCATCTGTATGGGTTAATTTGGCCATTTTGTAGGACAACAATGGAGATTTGGGAGATACGAAAGAGATTTTTGTACCAGACATTGTTGCTGCGTTGAAGCCTTGGTAAGCTTGTGTAGATGGTTGTGAGTTTGTTCTGTTGATTACGAACCGGTGGACGGCTGCATGAGGCAGCAGTGGACAATGATGTCGATGGATAGCTCCAAGCCCTACCGCGGTAAGAGGGGGAGAGGGGCTTAGTTTCCGCGTTAAGCGAGAACGCTTGGCCACCACCCCTGTCACTGCCCGCTCATCATTCAACGACGCTCATACGTCGAACATGCACACAATTTGGTTCAGTGAATTAAATTCCCTTATACGCCCCTCAAAACCAACTTTTTCTCTTCTTAATATTATTTATACAACAACGAGATGTCCAAAAAGGCCGTGCCCGATGCTTGGGAGGATGATTGGGAATCACTAGCAGATGTATGTAATATCTCGCCGTAAAAGTTGCAACTAGATTAACACTCAGGAAGAAACAAGATAAAATCACAGAAACCGAAGAGCCAAAGCCAAACAAGAAGCTATCCAAAGCCGAGCGAAAAGCCCAGCATGCAGAATTGAACCGAAAGATATGGGAGTCGGCGTATGTTCCCAAAGAGCATGATTAATTGGCAGCTAGACTGACAGACAACGGCAGCGAAAACCCCGAACCCCTCCTCTTCCTCCAAGCTCGTAATGACGTACCTCTCCAATCAGCCTTCAAACCTGGTGTTACCTTGTTAAGCCGTAAGCCACCGCCCCAAGTCCTCTCCCGCTCCACCACCTCCGGTATCGCGGGACTCACACTCGAAGACGACGACGATAACAGCGAAGAGGAACGGAGGAAGAAGAAAGAAGAGTATGCTGCGGAGAGGAAAGCTAAATTACAGCGGGAACGCGAGGAGAAAGAGAGGAGGTATGCGGAGGTGCGGCAGAGGTTGTTCGGCACGCCGACATCCACTTCCGAGGATAACAGTGACCGAGCGTCTGCCTCTCCGAATAGGCAGGGTAGGGGGAAGGGAAAGGGGAGGGGTGGGAGGGAGAGTCAACCAAGGAGCAGTAATGAACAGTCGCCCGCTGAATCTATGAATTCCAATTCCAGGAGACAGCTATACGATCCAACTTACTCCGCGAAGCCGAATTCGGTTTATGTACAGAGGCAGGAATCTGGAAACAACCGACCATCAACTTCCAAACAACCGTCACAGGTCATCCGAGAGCCTCGCGGGCCTGAAGTTTCCGGCAGGGGCGGAAACGGATTCGCTTCAAGGGGTGGGAGAAATGGACCTGCTGTGTCATAGCTGGAATCCGAAGGAAGAAGTTTGTGTTTTACCCAGAACTCTCGTTATCTCTAAAGATTTTTCTTTGAACAATGAGGACGACAGAGTCCCAAGCCGAGAAGAGCTACTCAGTAGCTGCCCGCTGCACACATTGCTGTAAAATGCCTCGACAGCGCAGGATATGCGGAGGGGTCAAGAAATATGGATGGAACGTGTCCGAAATGAAGGGGATACAGGGCAGGCCGAGGGTAAGGCGTGTTTTAAACAACGTTCATCTTCAGATAGTAACTTAGGCAGCTGCTTGCGATAGTTGGTGGTTGCGGGAGGCCCTGAAGTCGCTTCTGGTTGAAGTGAGCGCTGTGAATATGCGTTTCTCAGCTTAGAGGCACTAAAGTGTAGAGTTCCAATAACAATGAAATTCTTTTACTCAATCAAATAAAATAAAAAAAGGAATAATTCTAGAGAGAGGATAGTTCTATTAGTTACGGCAGCACCTCTCCGGGGGTGATAAAAGCCAGAACAAAGACACGATATCCAGACTTCAAATCTCTCCCAGGGAGGGGAAAATGTGTTTAGCACTTATAAAGTAACTCCTTCGGGACGCGACTTAAAATCCAGGGGTTTTCCTAAACCTTTTCTAAAAGTAGAGGACTACATACCCACTTTTATAAATAGTTAATACTCCTTATTCCTTTATTTCGAAGGACTAAGGACACCATTCCTGCAGTACCCTCATTTCTTGAAAATAAACCGATCTGACAAATTTCGAAATCTATGCATTGGAATATCCTTGAATTCACTTCTTAAATCGTTCTATGAACGATGACTATCCCGCAACGCGTGGAGAATGTTCCAAATACCTAGAACGTGTCCCACACGCGTGTGAGTGCGAAAGGTACAAACAGTAAAGAACGGCCCCCACGTAGGCACAAACGAAGGGGACGGAGAAAACCCTGAGATAGAAACAGAAGTCATAAAAAAGTAGAAGGGATAAAGGCAACAAGCAAGGAAGGACTCTAGTTGGCCTCCGAAACCCGGCTCTAGCCTCAATCCTAGCTAACATAGTGAAATGGGCAGGACAACTGGAAAAATTGACACGTACGGCTCTAGGTAGAAAGTTAAGGCAGGCCCTATTCAAAGTCAAAACCAACTTCTTAACATACGGAAGATGATCAGCGTGTTAGAAATGCGCCTTGAAGGGATGCTTGATGAGGGTGGGCGGTCCTGTGGCCCTATGTCTACATACCTGGAGTAGCGTGGTTAAGAAAGGCCACCTTCCGGCAAAGATGTAGTTGGGTATGGAGGAGATGGAGGCAGCGGAAAAGGAGACATATGAAGATTGTCTTAAAAATTTTCAAAAACGATTCCAGATGCAAAGTCAATTATTCCCCGCCTGAGGGCGTCAAACAAGGTCGCTATAGTTGAACTGGATCAAAAGGGACGGTATCAGGATATTCAGATTGGACAGTTGGAAGGTATGAAACTTATCCGGCGCCCCATATCCGATTTTAGCATTTAGAATCACACTGGAGACAGAGATCCAGAACCACAAGTGCGAAAAGGGTGAAAAGTGGCTTACAGAATCATGAAAGAGATTTGGAGCGGGTATGGAAAAGGTGGAATGGCTATACTGGACAAAAGAGCTAAAAAGGAGAAGAGATAAGCAACTTAAAGAGAAAGGATCAAGCATCCTTACAGTTAGTACGGAGGAAACTCAGAATCCATTCGAGATAGAAAGTCTATTCATGGTGGCAAATGGTTTCCAGTATAGCTGTAGAAAACCTCCATTAAGGAAGAACAATGCTCCGGGTATCTTAAATTGAGACATTACCAGTCCGTCTACAACTTGCCACATGAGTATTTTGGGTACTGTACTGACCGACATGCCTCCAAGACTGCGCGAAAACGGGTAAAGAGTATGCCTCGCGCAGGCTGGAGAAAGAAGGGACATATTGCTGTGAGATGAGCAAGTGTCTTGAGTTTAAAAAGTCTAACTATCGAACCACTGAGATCAAATGGCTAGAAAACGGCTCTAATACAGGGAGGAAACGATACAGCGCCAACCTACGCTTTTACTGCCGGGGCAACTCCACAGTCTCGTTTAGAGGCCCCAATCTGTTACAGATAACACGGAAGAGGTAACTATAGAAGGAAGAGAAAAATAGTTGCTGGAGGGCCAACAAATATTCTGAGAGTGGCAAAGCAGCCTGAATGGACTAGCCTGTTCCCTTCTGAAATGAACAGCTCAAACAACGTGGAGGGGGCAAGCGTGCTATCTACTTAATGAGGGAGGTTAACATTTTCCAATATAACTGTGGAAATGCGAACAACAAGAAGGCTACACCATTTTAGAGAGCCCTCGAAGGGGGTCCAAGCGTGTACGTCATGTGATCTCTAGTTGGCCGGCCTTGGGATGCCTACGCAGGTATTAGAGCTCTAGCTCCCTCCTTCGTAACTCCTTAGTTTACTATTCTCATAATATTATCCACCTCAGTTCTACACTTACTGACAGTCCCTTACCGCCTAGTCCCAAAGGAATACCTGATTATTGGATTCTAGGATCCAGTGACAACTAAACAGAGCCCTGATTTTACGTGCTGTCCAAAAGGACACTGCTCTATAGAGACGTGAATATGGCATAAAAATGCTCTTCTTAAATTCTGACAAATTTTTTCTATAGAGTGAAAGTTATAGAGGCCACAAACTTTATAGAATGGCTCTAACTCCGGACAGAGGACGAGACACTTAATATTGTTAATGTACACAATCTACGGGGAACGGCTGACCAGTCTCGTATGTCAAGACGGCTATAGCTAAAACTAGTCCTAGAGATAGCGGCGTTTAAACAGACACTGGTAATTGGATACTTTAGCGGCTATCATCCTGACGGGCAAGAGGGATAACGAGATGAGTGCCGAAGACGGATCACCTCCTCGCTCGAGCGACAGGAATGGGCTTTTAACCTCTAAACAAACCATTGGCAAAGGGGAATCAGAGAAGAAGCGATCTTAGATACGGGTTTGCGTTCTGTGGATAGTTTAATAGCAGATCTATTCCAAGTCAACGGGCATAAGCTTCTTAAGCACTATCCTACTCAAGGCCACTTCCAGATTGAGATTAGAATCGACATAGGAGTACACGCCTTTAGAAGAGTAGAAAATTTTCTCTCAAGATAGCATACTATGAAATTATTATTGACTACACCCAGCTATCAAGGTGGATGGATCCACAGCCTCAGGTTACGGCTGCAAACCTCCAAATCGTAACAAAGAAGCGCTTGAGAGATACTTTCTCAGGACTAACTCATGCGGCGGATCTGGACCGGAACGGTCACACAGAGAGACGAAATAGGTGGATCTAGAGGGGGTGCGGAAGTAGTTCTAGAAAACACAAGATAGAGAAAATGCAACAGAGTGAAGTGTCTATGGGATCAATTCTAACAAGAGCTCCGGTACAACAATAGACAAGATAGCGAAAAACTTATTGATGGAGTAACAGAGGGCTCTAATAGCCCCGATCACCTGTACAAGAAGGGTTTATAGAAGCTTTCTAAATAGACTAGGAGATAGGTAGAGGTCCGGAGCGGCCCTAAATTATCCCCCCTTCCGGATAAAGGAGGACAGCACTCTGAAAACAGGTAATGAGGATAAGGCGTAAGTCCTAGTACTAAGTTCTTCCCTGAAAGTCCCAGGCAGATCCCTCTGCTATTAATACGACTTAAGCTTTCCTCCGGTTCCCAACACTAGCAGATGAGGAACAGTTGCTAGTAGTATAGCCAGCTGGTAAAAGACTTACCAAAGCTAGATTAGAATAGTATCGGGTTAGGAAAAGTCAAAGGGTTTAAACTGTACAGGGGCACTCCTATAGGATCAAGTCTACTTTGCTCTAAGCATTGACATGGAGTGTTTATAGACACCATTGGGAAACAGGTAGCATGTTAAATTGTGTTATTTTCATAATAAGCATCTGTAAGTGGCAGTTCGCCAAAGGACAAAAGCTATTATCTGTATACAATCTGATTCCTTGTTTTGGTATTCACACTATAAAAATACAGTCTCGGCCATGAATTCTCTATCCGAATCTCGCTTTCTCCGGAGTTACGTTCACCATCCCCAGCCCCCCTTCTTCCCGCTCCCTCCCTCATTAAAATCACCGCCCCGCCTCTCCCTCTCAATCCTCTCATCGAACTCCCTCTGTGCCTTCTCCTTCTCCCTCTGCCTTTCCTCATTTGAATCCGCAAACGTCCAGCTATCACCGAGAGTAGATCCCTCTGCTTGTTCACGTGGTACTGCTGGCTGTTGGCGGGCTGGTGGTCCGCCTCCTCTCCGTAGACGGTCCCATGCAGAACCACTGGATGAATTCTTCTCCGCATCGTCCTGAAACATGCCACCGGTGGGAGACATATCGTCGTCGTCCGAGGAAGCGGAACGAGACGGAGGCTGTCTGCGGCCCCAGGTAGTAGGTGCAGAACGGGAAGGAGGTTGTGGCTGTGATTTCGATGCCTGAGACCCCAGCTCATCGTAATTTTCATCTGTCCATGAGGAACCCGAAGAAGAAGTAGGCCAAGGTTCATTGCCAGATGTTGGAGACATATCGTCATCAGACGGAGTAGTCACCGGTCTCTGCGGTCCCCTATACATCCCCTCCTTCGGTCCCGCCACATGCGCCTCCGGCCTAGTGCGCGACTTCTCCACCCATTCCGCATGTGCCTTCTTCGCCATCTCGTCTCGGGAATACCGGACATCGTGGACGAAGACGTTGAGTTGGGGGTCTGAGGACGTCTTCTGAGCGGCCAGCGGCTGTGCGATTCCTTGTCCAATGGCCTTGCCGATTTGGGAGGAGACGATAAAATAGACGGCAAAGCGCCAGCTGTGACGGGCGTAGTTGGCTGCAGCGCCGCGGACGAAGAGGAATTTGTTGGGGTCGACGTTTGTGGGGAGGTAGAATGGGTAACGGTACACATCCATGGTCTTGTAAGCGCGCCAGATTCCAAATGCAGCACCCAATGACATAGTGTATGACTTCGTCTTCTCGAGTTCGAGGATGTAATAGGCCAGCCTGTTGGCTTCGCTTTGCGCAAGGCGGCGGTTGATCAATTGTTCAGCGATTTTGAGGTTGGTGTCGATCTTCTTGCGCATATGTGCTTCTGAGAAGCCGAACATGGGGGCGAGGACGGGGATGGGCTTCGGCATCTGGTTGAAGTCTATTTGATAGCTGGCAGGGGAAGAGGACGAGGGCTCGTACGGGTCGTTGTCGGAGGGGTAGGAGGACTGGTCCTGGAAGCCATCCGACTCGGGAGCTGGGACATCTTGGAGAACCATTACGGGCGGCTCTGTTGCAGTTGAATAGAGAGGTGGTGAATTTAAAGGAGGTAAGGATGGGGGGGGGGGGGTGGTTGAAGCTTGAAGCTTAGAGACGGAAGTTTGGGGTCGAAGTTGTGGATGACGATAGCTTTAGCGATTGAGGCCGAAGCAGAACCTCTCTATTCTGTAAGGGTACTCATAAATCTCTAGATCACGTGATAATACATTCATCCTTTGTCCAGCGAGCAGGTATTTCCAATATTGCATATCCTTTCTGAGTATAACTGCAAAGAAATATAGACCATATAATATATACCTTAGCCACAATCGCATACTGCTGAACTATGCAACTTCTCCCACCCAATCTGAGGCCTGGTACAATAAGAACAAGGGGCCTTTCAGTCACGATTCTAAACCTGCTCAGTTCTAAGGGGCTAAAGCAATTTAGGAATATCAGGTACATTAATATCTTAAAAAGTAAAAAGGGGGAGAACTTACCATCTGCGCACTGATAACACACTCATATGTTCCACTGTCGTGTATATTCAACCTTTTGGTGGTGTTCTATTATTATATAGCGATTGTTTTTTGTGGAGACAGGCCACACTATCAACCCCAAAAGCAGTCGAACGGCCCCCCGAACGCCCAGACTGGCGCAACCAGCAGCGTTGACCAACAACCATTCACTCCTGCAACACCAACTCCCAAGTCTCACATTCACCATTTTCTCCCTTTTCTCGGAACTCTACACTTCCACATTCAATCTCCATCACTAGCTAGAATCAATCCCGTGTCCTCTCGCTACAAACTATTCACTTTCATTCTCAAAGCTCGCTGCCATTCAGCTGTCGCCGCCGTTAACCCCGATCCTCCATCGCCAGCAATGGCCTCTTCGCCATCAGACCAGCAGCCCTCCATAACCACCTTACCATCCCCGCCAAAATCGACGTCTCAAGAGAACTCGAGGCCGAGTAGCGGACACAATGCGCCGTTAGCCACAAGTCCCCTAGAAATGAAAACCATACTGCAACCGTCCTCCTCAGAAGGGCCTTTGATAGCGCCGCTCCCTGCTGCAGATCCCGAGCCACTGTATAGACTGGAGGATGTTCCGAATCCTGCTGTCGGCGAAGGAACAGAGACAGCGCAGATACGATTGAAAACCGACGACAATGTGCAGCATACAGAGGCCTCCCTGTCCTCCGAGCCGGAAGTGTCTTCGGATCCGTCCATAGCGATATCGCCGCCAGGGCTCCAAAGGAGCGAAACAGAAGCAATTGGACCCTCGACCGATGCGCCCGCAGCGAAACCAGATCCATCTAATGGCCCTGTTGTTATAATAACACTGCTGCTTACAGCGTCGGGTGCGAGACATCCGTATAAGATTGATGAGAAGTATCTGAAGAAGCGGAATGTCAATGTGGAGAATATGGATCCGTACAATATCAGTGTGTATACGCTGAAGGAGCTGATATGGAGGGATTGGCGGGAGGGTATGTAATACCACCATTCCGCGTTATCAGATGCTTGAAAGCGGATTTCGGTCTTTGTGGCAAGACTGACAAGGGATAACAGAATGGGAACCAAGGCCGACATCTCCTAGCTCAATACGACTGATACATTTCGGCCGCATGCTCGACGATAAAGCGCCTCTGAAAGGTGGGTTTAAGCTAAATCCTAGCTTATCCGACTTGGCTGACAAGTATGTAGAATGCCGTTTCCAAAACGAAGCGCCTAACGTCGTCCATATGACCGTGAAACCACAGGAGATTGTCGACGAGGAAGATGCTAAAACAGGCAAGGGGGGTAGTAGGAGAGACGTAGAGGAGGAACAACATGCTGGTTGTCGATGCGTGGTCATGTGAGGGCATCAGTGTATGATATACCATCTATATCATTACGCCTTATCAGCTTCCAAAGTTACCTACCGGTCACTGCGCAAGCAACGCAGTGTAATCCGTTTCGAACCGCAACATCGGTATCTCCGCCACCCGGATCATCAACAGAGAACAGTGGGCAGCTCACAAGTTTCCCTCAGCCTATTCCGCCTTGCGCCAGTCTATCGACGTCCAATCGCTGCTTCATCGACGTACAATTGCTTCTCCCCGTCGACGTTCTATTACTCATCCGCGTCGGCATTCGTGTATTTCTTATCGACATCCAATCCATCATCCGGCCCTATCTGCCACCCATCCATTTGCTAACTAATCCACATTTCCACTAGGGAATGGACGACTTATCCATCTATTACTGGTCAGTACTTATTTCTAGTGGTTAGGCCGTTGTGACATCCGAACCCGGCGTTAGAACATTTTCTTGGAGATTTGGTTTTCCCTTTATCCGTGTTGATTATATGGATTCTACTTCGCCCGTCATAGTTTGCATGTTTTCAAGTTCAGGTGGGCGGGATGAGGGAATCGACGACCTGTAGAGCGACTTTGAGATGTTGTTTTCACAATAATCCTTGGAAATCAGTGCCCTTATGTTGAGGCCGTACCATTAGTAGTCCGCAGGGGAAAGCGGGAGATCGAGCTGTAAGGAGGCCTTGAAGTGAACGAGCACGTATGTTGTCTTAATAGACGTTTGGGCCAAATAAACATTTAATTATCTTAGCCTATCTCATGAATGATTTGCCTTCGTATCCTTAGCCTAATGTTGCATGTGTAGATAGGTCCATGGAAGGGTTGCCCATTGAAGCCTTTGAACCGTTTTCCACTGCTACCGAATTTCGAACGCCTCCACCACCAAAGGGATTTCGAAGTTCGTCCTCCTCCTAGTAGCATAACGGCTTGCCACCATTTTACCAGTTCATCTTCAACCTTGCCTCTATCTCGGTGTGAAAGTCTGGAAGTTCGCGGAGTTCGTTGCCTGCAAGAAAAGAAAAAGGAGTTAGCATCATCCATTACAAGCTCCTACAACCTCATCAAGCGAGGCCGTACAAAGATTAGAACAGACGGCAGGTACTCACCAACAAAAACATCCTCCCAACCCACCTCCGTATCTCTTCCCTCAAGCACATCCTTCTGCACCCCACTACTGCCCCCCAAAACCATGGGCCTCCACTCCCCACTCTTAACACACTTCAACTCCATACCCCTACGCACCGGCTCCGCAATGCCGAACTGGCGGCGCAGCATCTCCATCTTGACTCTGTCCTGGGTATCGCGCCATTGCGTCAGGCGGGCTTCGAGGGGGTGTGCGGACTGGAGTTGGACGGACTCGTTATTTGAGGAGCTGGAGGTGGGAGCGGGAGTGGTTAGGGAGAGGCGGGAACGCAGGTTGTCGTGGACGCCAGGGGCCGAGGGGGCAGAAGTTTCGGGGAGGGTGTGCGAGGGGTGCGCTTTAGGAGGAATAAAGCGGAGAGACTGCAGGTTGGGTCAGTTTTATTGTTAAGCGCGAGTGAGGTTGGTGTTGAAGATGGGGACTGTGTTGGGCAGTGGATGAAAGTGGTGGTAGCATACCATGATGGCTGATGTGGTTGAGAGAATGAAAAGGGTATCGAGGGTTATTCAAAGACTTTGAGAACGGTGCGACTGCAGACGCAGTGTTGTAAAGTGTTGCGGTAGGGTTTGAAGCTGGTGCTGAGGTTGAAGCTGTTCGGAGCTGTCAAGGCTGCGAGAGAGGTGACGCGCTGATCTAGTGCCTTGGCAATATGAACTTCCCCGTAACAGCAGAACAAGATCAAGTGAAGTTTCTCTCGTCTCGAAACTGTGGAGGCTGGAAGGAAGAATTATTCTTTAATTAAGACAAAAAGGGGATCGAAGTTTATGAGATACGGTATGTTGAAGACCAAAGCATAGATAGGTAATTTTCTAGGGTTTGGAGCAATCACAGACTTATTGAGCTTCAGTCGCAATGACTGTGACTCGTCTGCTCTTCTCAAGAATCAGGTGTTCATAATCAACGGAGCAAAATAAATATTAGAGTTAAGAGGACTCGCAACCTTTACGTCTTGTGCGTTTTACATATTGTGATCCAGAAGAGTAAAAGAAAAAAAAAAATATTTAGCTGAGCTTGGTTTCGATCCAAGGTCCTCCGGGTTATGAGCCCGGCGCGCTTCCGCTGCGCCACTCAGCTAGCTGGGTGATTGATGAAAAATTTAGTAAATTTTAAACTTTAGTAGAGCAAAATATTTCGCTTATGTGCGTAGGCCTGACGAATGCGCGGTGTACAAGTGGATCAGCCTTCATATTGTTCACCGGGGCGGACTCCGCTCGGCTACTAACGATCCAGGTAAATGCAAGGCGGCGTCATTGGAGGCTGCACTGCGAGTTTGTGCGATGGAAATTCAAGATTAGAAGTAAAAGACCACAAGAACACTTGAACATAAAACTGAAAAAACAGTTCAAAGAATTTTGTGTTAATGGAATGAATTATCTTACAGGCTAACTTCTATCTACTGGGTATTACTGACTTTACAAAGGAAACCAGAGGATTCTGGAAATGAATCTTATGCGACAAAACCAAGTAACGCCTGCGAACCAGATCCTATTCCAATACTGTACTAATAACCCACAATCTTGGTCGAGTCAGCTCCTTTGCATCGGACCCCTCGCTTCATACAGATGTCCTGTCCGACTCAACACAGTTCCCAGTCCCCTATGAACTTCCGCCTGGAAAGGTTCAAACGGTACCCGCTCTCCATCGATACTGATATACCCTTGCGCCTGGTTCTTTGGAATGATCCTGTACGCTGAGATCTTCGAGTAATTGACATGGGGTAGATCGAAAAAGGTGTGGTTTTCGACTGCAAGCAAAGTCTTGATACCAGTGGTCCGCTTTACGTTGCCGTCAATTCGGACCAAGTCCATACATCCGTCAGAAGGCAAAGCTGCAGGGAAGAAATTGGCGTCGGAAGACATATACGCCATGTTGCCTGCGTAGAAATTGCCCAGTTTGTCGTGGGAGGTCAGAAGCCATCCTTCTGGTAAGGGGTCATTGATCGTGCCATATTTAAGCTCAGGCAACCCGATGTCTGGGGATGGAACAGGCCGGTCATCGTGGGTTGGAGGCGATTTGGCGGCTTCCGCGCTGTATACCGCACAGATATCTTTCTTCGTCTCGTGCTCGAATTTGATGGCTATGTCTGCCGGGTATATTGTTTTACCAATAAGGCGGACCAGGAAGCCGTAGGTAAAGCGAGCACTTCCCATCCAACGGAGATGCTCAGTCGCAAGATCGCACTCAGCTACTATGCCAACGGACTGCGATAAGAAGGACATAGTCCGTTTATCTCCTTGAGTAATGGAAACCATGTCCAGAGGTGTACGGAGACCTTTCACAACTGCGAGAGCGGCCAAGCTCGGGCTAGCAGTCCCGTTGAGATTCAGGCTCATTGCATTACCAGAGCCGCAGGGTAACTGTACCACGGCCACCTTTGCAAGAGCTCGAGCAGCATCTTTCTTTTTAGCCAGTCCGTTGAATACTTCATGCGCGACTCCATCCCCTGAGCAGCAGGCAATAACATCATAAGCCTCAGTATCCAAACTCTCCGCTGCGATCTCGACAGCATGTCCGCTATACTGCGTCTTTTCCACGTCGATCTCGCAGCGTGATGCAGTGAATATAGGCGAAATATGTTTGTGATAGAGCTTCTGCGCGCTGCCTTTGCCTCCAAACGGATTGACAAGCACCTTTATCCTCTTCCGCCGTTGAGATGCCCCGTACGCACGGTCAAGCAGCCTCTCGATCCAGTTGTTAATGAATGTGGTGTCCGATTTCTCGAGTTCGTAGTTCAGGTAGGCGGCTCGTACTTTCTCCTTCCCGATGGACTCGGCGTAATGAATAGTGATCTCATCATCGACAAGTTCGGCCCAGAGGATGTTAAAGAACGGTATGGATCTGGTCGTCTTGTTCTCTAATTATATCTCAGCAAACCCTTCTGAAGCGTATCGAGACAAGAACCTACTGCTCGAAGCAATACCGCAACAATTCCACTTCTTATCCAAGAGCCCTTCGTCTGTCGAAGATGGTGAGCGCGGAGCAGTGGAATTTGCCAGACTACCCACCTAATACTATCAAAGAGTCTGTTCCAAGAGTAAAAGATGCGTTTTTGCCTGCAGCGAGCGTGGAGGAGGGCTCCTCTTGCCGGGTTGGCGGGGGGTTCAAGTGGGAAAGCGAAGGGTCTCTGAAAGGGTCGGCCTCGGCGGTGGAAGCCATGTTTATGAAATGGTATGTGAGAGAGTCTCCTGCATCGCAGATGCGAAAAACACCCGATAGAGAAACGAATGTAAGCAGTCAGCTTCCCTCTACGCAAACGGTGGGTGCTTCGGAGCGCTTTGGCGGTCGAAGGAGGAAAACGCGCTCGGAGGACCGCCTGAAAGAAGGAAAGAAGAGCCGAGGTCGCGCTTCGACTTCTATGTACGTTCGCTCTAGTGACAACACCACTTGAACAATTCCTGTCATAGGACATTTGGAGGTTTTCTCATTATTCTCTGATATCTCTATAACTGACTCCAATGCTGCCAACATCCCATGCTTCAATTCATGACTTTTCATACCCACGCGGTGCGCGACGCCCCCTGTCACGAATTGAGGACAAGCAATCGTACTATACTAAGTGCAGAATCCAGCCATACTGCGTATTTCTAATCATCACGATGAGCCGCCAACCTTGTTCAGACCCTTCAGTGAACCTAGGCTCAAGGCTAGGCCTTGGGACCGACTGCGAATCCGAACGAAACCAGTGACAGGCCCATTCTCGCCTTCTTGTTCAATACTGAGATTGGCCAAAGCATCCTCGCCTATATGTGATTAGTAACATCGAGGAAAGGCGGATGTTGTCCTTGACTTACCGAAGACGCTTCGTGCATACAGGTTAGCCGACAAGAATTGACAATCACCCTTCATAGATGCTTCAGGAGTGAGACAGCTCATGTTGGTACATGCCATCAACTGCTTCAAGAAATCGCGCAACGATTTAGCCTTGGAGTTGATGTTGACCTTGTTTTCCCACTCAAACTCTGTCCACATGGTGCGGAACTGAGTCTCTGTGCAGTAGGCAGGCTTAATGTAATCCATGATATCCACATGCACATCGTTCAGGATTACAACGTTTGAGTCCACTCCTTTCTCGCTGTTCAAAGGTCAGCTTTGCCCAAAATCTAAACATAACATACATACCCTTCATAAATGACATTGCCAAAAATGACGCCTGTATCAGTAGAGGATACTTTGACAGTAGCCTGGAGATTGATAAAGTCGTGTGGGCCAACATTTTGTGTCGGTGGCCGTTCCACAACCTTCAGATCGCCTAACGTGGCAAATTCGACAGTGAGGTTTTGCAGAGTTTCTGTCGTCTGATTGACCAGGAGGACATCCAGAACAATGTCGAACTGATGTACCTGCGTTGAAAGTCAGCATGGGCGTCATGCTCAAGTAGAAAATAAGAAATACCTTGACATATGCTTCAGCATAAACTGGGTCGGAGAAACCAGTGAGCTGAACCACACGGCTGAGTTTAGAGGTGAGATCTTCAGTCGCGGAGTCGCCTCCAGTTGCGCGCTCCAAGTCTTGCTCAATCTCATCCGTCCCGTCCAGCTCCTTCTTCTTTAGCTGCCGGATCGAGAACGAATCATCGACATTGACCGCAGACTTCGCCCGCTCAACAGCCTCCTTCGCAGCTCGCTTCTTCTCCTCAGTCTGCACCATGGCTCTGAAGGATTTCCGGGTATCTTCAAGGAAGACCGTTTCGAGTTCCTTCTTCTGAGCGAACTCTGACAAGGACCGTACGCAGGACATGATTCTGTCGACGGAATCTTCATCAATGAATGTTTTGACGAATTGCGACTGGCCAACACGAATGATAGAAATCATGATAAGCATAGCTTCTGCTCGTAGTGCATTGGTACGTGCCTCGTCTTTCGAAATCTCTGAGTGCCGCATAACCAATTTCGTCAATGTGCTCGAAAGTACCGTCGACAAATAGTAGTCACCATCCAAAATCAGTTGACGAAGAGGGGGTTTCTGCGAGTTCTTCACGGCCTCGAGTTTTGCTTTGGCTGCCGCAGAGGATGTAAGTGCACTTTCAGTTGCATAAGTACCATCGGCAAGGACTTTGCGAGATCCGGAGGGAGCAGAGGATTTGGCATGGCCGTTAACCTGGTCAGTGGGTTCTTTGCCCTCGGATGCTTCCTCTAGTAATCGTTGTTCCGAGGCGAGAATAGGAATCTCGCCTAGTGAAGAGCGGATTCCTTTCCAGGCGTCTCTGATATCTTTGGGTTCAAGAGCAAACTCTCCAATGATCCATAATATGCCACGATAGACTTTGCCAGCACGGACCTCCCCCAAGGTTGCCACTAGTCTTTGGATGATTGATGGTCTCAGGTCGGGGAAGCGTTCGACTACTTCTTTGACGAAAGAGATCACGTCCACGGCGGATGCATTACTGCTTGCATCAGAAATGAAGTCCATTAACGAACCGACAACACTGGCCGCCACCTCCGGAAATTTGATCGCAGACTGGTGGATGGCCGAAATGAGCAGTGACCGGTATTCGGCGTTTTTCTCGTACTGTTCGTCAACAGTCTTCATCAATTCCTTCTTCAGGAGCAGAACAACCTCTTCCACATTTCTGCTTGTTACCATCTCAAGAGCAATGCCGAGTGCCTTTCTCCGGACATCTAAATCGGGGCTTGAAAGGACGCGCAGCACTTCCATCGTGAGGTCATCTAAGACTCCTTCATTTTTCTGCCTCAACTGGTCTACCCGCTCGAGTACGATGAGTTTTACATTGTTGTCAGGTTCCTTGATCGCGAGCTCAGTGAATTTGGAGGCTGCTGCCTTAACGGCCACAGGATTGTTGGTAAGGGTGGTGAGGGCATGGGCAGCCTCGTAGATCACAGTCGAGACGCTAGACTCCAGCAGATCAAAGATCAATCGGAGGTACCGAGCTTTGTTCTGGGGATTAACGAAAGCATCTCTACGAATAAATTCCAGCTCCGCCAGCAGAACAAGTTCATCGTGGTTAGGAATGGAGTCGAAGACACTGCTCAGATATTCCAAAGCCTTGTCGTGGCTGATGGAGGAGAGCGCAGCAAAAGCATTACGCTTACATGTGGCATCATTTTCTTCATCTAAAAATGTCATCAAAAGATCGGGGGCGTCCGGGAGCAATTCGGGAAGATGTGTGAAGATGGACGCAATCGCAAAGGTAGCGTTTTTGCGGACGTAAGCATGCCTATGGGTAAGACATTGACGAGCGGGCTCTACAGGTCTAGTAAGCATTTATATACAGAATCAGCGAAATTGGATAGTGCTTACGCAGTAAGGGTTCTACGAGCTCAGCGTCCCGTAGTTTGCACAAGAAACGTAGAGTGTTTCCCCGTACATATTCGTTTGGTGCTTGAAGATCGAACCGAATGGCGTTGCTTTTACCAAGTTAGCCTAGGGAATGAGATATATGCCACTATACACGTACCACACCAATATCCATTCTTGCCGGAGCTTTCCTTGAGCGTCATGTTTCGGGCAGACTTCTAGGAAAAGGTACATTAATTTCTTGAGAGGCTTGGACTTGCTAGGCATGACGAATCGTATTATGTGCATAAGGAGTCCAACTTGGGGGTCGCCGTTCAGCATTATGGACAATATCTTCTTCTGTGATATTGTCAGTCTCAAGCTCATCCGAGTATATTGTTACCCCTCATTGGGTGTTTCATACCATAGTTTCGATCTTGGACTCATCGGTGCCCTTTTCCAAGGCGTTTTTGAGCTCATTTTGGGAGGGAATGTCGGCCGCATTGTCCTGGTGGACCTGTGCACTATTCAGTTACCAGCTCAGAATGTAATAGTACTGGGAAATGCCCATACCAGGCTGTATGAATTCTCAAGAAATGTCGCCATGGCTATTGATGTTCCGACGCTCCTGATGATTCTATACCCAGATTATCCTTAAACAGCAGTGTCCCTTTGTCCTCCTACGGTCGGCCGACAGCCCTGTGAATTCCGAGGGTCCAGAACTGGTGAGCTGCTACGTGTGGAAGAACTGGAGAGGAGGATCCAGGTAATTCAAGTGCGGAGGTGAATTGCTGTTGGAATGGAGGAGAAATCGCTCGAGTGAGGGCCGTCCGAAATGGTTGCAGCGAATTCAATGGCGTGTAGTGTACAGCTGTGGACACCCCTTGAACGGAGGGTCGCCCTAACTCAAAGGTGTCTGTTGGAGAGTCCAGTCTTGGCGTTTTCGCTTACTCACCGCCTTGGCCGCCTCATGAACCTCTTCATCCATGTCGTTCGACATCGCAAGACCGCCAACATCAATTGTTTGGACTTTGCTAACAACTTTCTATAAGATTGGACGTCTCGTCGCCCAGTCTTTGCCAGTCTGCCCCCCATGGCAGCCTCAAGCGAGCCCTTCTACCTGAGATACTAGTAAGTAAAAGGACCCCTGCATGACATCAAGATAGTCCCTAAGATTTGATAATAGCTCTGGCCATTCTGGACGGTTCGGGCACGAGTTTCTGGGTTTGTATTATCTTCTCTTATGCGTTAGTCGCCGCTAAATTTATATTAGAATTTGATTTCCGTGTGCTTGGAGATGGCCGAAGTGCTTCAGCCCGCTATGCGAACAACTCCAATTACCGGAACGATTCGTTGATCCGAAAAGAGAGTAAGCTACGCCTCGGGACGCCTAAATTTGCACTACTAATGCCGCATAGTGTGTGTCAGCTCTCTGCTGATTCAAGAGATCAAGCAGATTGTTAAAGACAGTGAAATCATGAAGTGAGCATGGGACTGGCTATCCTCCTCCCATTGTGACCACTGACGATTTTCCTAGGGAAGATGATACCAAATGGCCCCAGAAGAACAAAGATGGTCGACAAGAGCTCGAAATCCGGATAGGTAACGAGCATGTATCTTTCGAGGTAAGTAGTCCCTATGAATGTGCGCTTCACTTGTAACTTAGCTAACCATTCTCATAGACTGCTAAAATCGGCTCTCTCGCCGAAATTCAGGACTCCGCAGACCCAGAAGGCCTTCGCGTCTTCTACTACCTTGTCCAGGATTTGAAAGCCTTGGTGTTCTCTCTTATCTCTCTCCACTTCAAAGTGAGTAATGAGTTTTCTCAGACAAATGTTATGAATACTCGCATGCTCATATCGTCACAGATCAAGCCGATATGAATGCCCCTTCTATGTTCGAGCCATTAGGTTTTTTGGTTTTTGGTTTTTGGCTGGTAAACAGCCAAGGGCAAAACAGGTGGTCATGGAGTTTTGGTCGATCGGAACTGTTTATTGAAAACAGCATGCTCGGGTCTAAAGGAGCATCTTCAGCGGGTCTTCCAAGATCCCCTTGGTATACGAATCAAGCCTGGCATAGGTTCTGAGTTGGGAAAGACGGATTGCCATCACCATATGCTACACTCAATGCATATGTCACCAATATCTACTCAAGATCCTGCTTAGTCACGTGATAAGGGGGACTCATCCCAATGTCTGCGAATAAAGCGCAAAATACAGAATGGCTGCATCTGAATATATGACACGAGAGACCGAGCTGCATTAATACTAAACACTATCATTTATGGAATTTTTCAGAAAATCCGATATGTTTCATGGAGACCCGTGGGCCCCATTATTCAATCCCCAACCTTGCGGGTGGCCACAGCGCTAGCGGCCCTCCTTCCCCGCGTGCTGCAAGCCTAGCCCAGACCCGACCACCCTCCCTCCGCTTTCTACGTCGACCGTGTCCTGCGAGATCGCATCCCGTCATGTCAACACCATCGCCCTGTGAACATCAAAGTCGCCCTGAAGCCCTTGTTTCCATTTTTGTTACTCTGTCTATTCATCCCATGCCCGTACAATTAGCTTCCTTTTGAGGGAACCTGCGCTATCGAGTCGGACAATGCCGACGCCTGACGATGCGGATGTGATGCTCTCGCCGCCCGCTGAAGAGCACGAGAGTCTTCACAGCGGCCGCCCAACATGCCCTCCTGATGAATCGCGCATTCACACTTCCAGTGAAACAGTGAACGAGCAACATTCACACTTTGAACACCATGTCGATGCCTTGCCCAGTTCCCCTGCGCAACAACCAAGTCCTCCCGCCGATACAGACCCGCAATTACAACAAGAGTCTCACAATAAAATCCCGGAAGCTGAAGTAGAGGGCCCAGTCAGAGATATACCTACACCCATGAGTGCAGTAGATGAGGGCGCTGAGGAGCGGCGCAATACGCAAGCTCCGCATAGCTCCACCCAAGCAACAGCGCCCACCACTTCATGGTATCTCCCAGATGCGCTGCCTTTGCCAGTTCCCAAACGGCGTGTTAGTACTACTCCTATTTCGCGTTCGTGAATCTTTGTCTAGAAGCTTGTTTGCTAATCAATCCCTTTAGTTTTCGCCTAATTCTACCTCATCGTTTTTAAGGCCTGGCAGTAGGTTCGAGGGCAACCAAACATCATCTCAGCAGAAGTATGACGTACAAGTGGAAATCAAATATGTAGATATGAAAGAGTCGTTCCTATGCGGATATCTACGCATTCAAGGTTGATACGCCCGTCTACCCACTCCATCGGCGTAAAGCTGATCGTTCCTATCAGGATTAACCAAAGACCATCCGAGTCTTACAACATACTTTGAAGGTGAGATAATCGGTAATAAGTACTCATTCGTCACTCAACATCCAGAGTGGGGGTCAACGGAGCAAGTGGACCGGCAACACTGGGGGCGCTTTCCTGCGTACAAACCTCTCGCGAAACACAGCTCACCGAAGGATTTGTTAAAAGGCGAACATCTGTTCATGCGCTGGAAAGAATACTTCCTGGTCCCAGACCATCGAGTCCGCACGATCAACGGCGCTAGTTTCGAGGGCTTTTATTATATTTGTTGTAATCTGCGCTCCGGCAGTATAAGTGGGATATACTTCCACGCAAAGAGCGAGAAGTATGTAGTCAATCACTTGGAGTATTCAAGACGCTAACATAGTTCTACCTCTAGGCTTCAACAGCTCGAACTCAACCACATTAATGATTTTGGGTGTCAGGGCGCAATCGAATTCCGATGACTATGACTGATGATGAGTACGGGCGAATGCATACGATTACGAAACATGGTCTTAGGGGTCAGCATGAGCGGATTTGTCTTTTTTGGGTTTCTCTACTGTTTATAACGTCTTCATAAGGATACTTTTATGGGACGGGCTTGCACGCCTATGGCTGCGCATTTTCGCTTCGGTAGTTTTTGAAGAATGTTTACTATGATCATTCTCCGTTGCTACGAAATATTGCGCGCTCCAGGCCCTAAATTATGTGATTCGACGTTTCACCGGTGCATGGTTGGTTCTGAATGGCGGGACCTAGGGAAAAGCTTATCGGGACCACTCATCTCTGACTCGCTTGGTGTTGCCCTTATTTGTACCGCTCCACGGCCTTTCGAGGCAATTTGTAGGGTCGCTCCGCCATCACTCTAACAACAACAGTCACCATGGCGGGAGAAGGCAAGAATAAAAATAAACGTGAGGAGTACAAGCAAAGTTTGAAGGAGGGCGATGCTGCGCTCCCGCAAAAGAAATTTTACAGGCAGAGGGCACACGCCAATCCGTTTTCGGATCATGCGTTGACATAGTATGCCGACTTCACAGCAAGAAATTGAATATACTGACGATATGTAGCCCGAAGAGCCCAACGGATATGAACTGGGCGACTCACTATCCAGCCTATGCTCTGTCAAAGAAAGAGGAGGCGGGTGACGAAGCACAAGGCAGCGGCGCTCAAAATCCCAAAGCAATCACACAGCCTGTTGAAATAGCAGATATTGGATGCGGATTTGGAGGACTTCTCTTCGCCCTTGCGCCAAATTTCCCTGATAAGTTGATTATTGGTCGGTCTCTATTCTCACTTGTTCCTCTATATTCTCTACAACCGTTTTCAGACTACCATACTTTCAGAATCTCTTCTGTCCCTTGATTACATCATCTCTCTTGCCTTTGTCTTTCATAAATCCTTATCTCTTACACCCCCCCTTCAGGCATGGAAATCCGCACCTCAGTCACCGAATACGTCCAAGAAAAAATCCGTGCCCTGCGCACGCAAGCCGCCTCCACCACCACGAACCAACCAACCTACCAAAACATCGCGTGCCTCCGCGCTAACACCATGAAATTTCTCCCCAACTTCTTCGCCCGGGGGCAACTCTCCAAAATATTCCTCTGCTTTCCAGACCCGCATTTCAAGCAGCGCAAGCACAAAGCGCGCATCGTGTCTTACACGCTCAACTCCGAATACGCTTACGTGCTCCGCCCGGGAGGCATTGTATATACGATTACGGACGTCGAGGACTTGCATAACTGGATGGTGGGGCATTTTGAGAAACATCCGAGCTTTGAGAGGGTTGGAGAAGAGGAGCAAGAGGAGGATGTATGTGTGGGGGTTATGAGAATGGAGACGGAAGAGGGGAAGAAGGTTACCAGGAATGGGGGCGTGAAGTATGTGGCGTGTTTTCGAAGGTTGGAGGATCCGCCTTGGCCTTAGAGGATATGGGAAAGGCGGGTCTAACGATTATGTGGAACATGAACTGAGGGATGCATATGCGTGATGGAAAAGAAGTCTGTGAATTGAAAATAGCCCAAAACTAAAGTGAAATTTTGATGAATTCCCCAACGCCATGCTGAGATTGGTATTAACCCCTGCATCAATACACTCAATCCTCAATCCCGCCCCACTCATCACCACTCCCCTCCTCCATCTCCTCGTCCTCACTCTCCCCCTTCTCACTCTCCTCCCCCATCCACCTCCTTACCCTCTCATCCCTCAACGCATTCCGCGCCGCCTCCCTAACCGCCTTCGTCTTACTCTCCTTCTCCAGCTTCCTCAGAGGCTCGAGCAGCCTCTCCAGAGGCATCTCCTCCACCTTCTCGCCTGCAACCTTCTCCAACTCATCGACGTAGATATCTAGGACGTGATAGCGGAGCCCATTAGGAATTTTCATGTCTTTTGCGTTGAGGGGTGTGGTTTCAATAATGGAGATGTAGTGGTCGACCGCGGTGGTGTCGGACCAGGTGTTGTGGGAGAGGTAGCGGAAGGAGGCGTGGAGGTATTGACGGATTAGGTAGAGGAATTTGTCCATCCTAATATATAAATTATTAGCGTTCTGCTGGAAGATTCTGATATGGCAGAAACAGTGTACCTCAGCGCTCCAATTCCATTCCACTCCCTCGCCATAGTTTTCCAGAAAGCGTCTAAGAACGGAAGTACAACATCTTTTTGTAGGGCTTCAACTAGAGAGGCGAGATCGCGCGCGAGGCGTTGCTGGTTTAAGGGTTTGTCTTGCATCCACATGCAATAGAATAGACCCTTCCATAATTTTAGGAGGTCCAGTTCTTCTATCTGCGACCGGCCACTGAGGAATGTTCGTAGGGAGTCGAGTGCATGGTCGCGGGTCCGCTTGTCTAATTCTCAGATCTTAGCACACAAAATTCCACTCGGATTTGCGCTGGGGTTTTCGTACCGCTCGACGCTAGGTGTTTTATAAAAGGGCTGCTCTGAATATCGGAAGTCATGATTGGTGTTTTGGGGTGGTATGCAAGCTGTCGCGAAGGGCTGGAGGGTGGGGAAACTTTTCAGAAATATGAAGCGAGGATTTAAGGTTTGAAATAAGGTTATCGATAAGACAACGCCACGAACCACAAGGCAATGGCAGGCAGACGTGCAGATCATGAGGGGTGCCTAGTGATGGCGTCCAGTTTATGTAAGGATCTGGCGGTTGACCACTAGAAGCTAGGTTTGAACGGAGTTGAATTACTAAAGAACTATGTACATGAGAGCGTGAACTGATTGTCGTAAAGTCTTTGTAGCGCTAACCAACTCGAGCACGAGGTAATGACAACTGAAGGGCTGCTCCTGAGGACTTCTTTAGGCTCTAG